>VYZU01052108.1:11186-39223 GCA_013401355.1 Ceyx cyanopectus
GAAGTGTCAATTTTATTTTTTAAGAAACTTGTGGTGAAAAGACCAAGGGAGTTTTACAATCAGCCCACTGGGAGCCAGAATGCCATCCATAATGAATTATAATACAAAATTACTGATATTTAGCATCCTCCATCATGAGGCTATGATTATAGATTATTTACACTTGAACATCCATACTTTAAAAATCAGCTTATAGATAAAGCACCTGAATCATCCATGAAAAATTGTCCCTTCCCTGCAAGAGAAAAATGATTTTTTCTAATTAAATGTGCCTAGAATGAATTCAAATTTGTGCCCACACATCCAGAGATCTAGTTGTTCTGCAGCATGTATTCAGACTCATGGTAGGCACAGAACAAGTTGCTGGATGGGTGACTTTTGAATAAACAAGTATCAAAAGAAAGCCAATGCCCCTGACAGAAATAAACTGCATCTTGCTCATGTTCTTAAAGAGTCCTCTTGTGTCGTTCCTAGGAAGTGAAAAGGCAACAGAGCCAGCATCACAGTTAACTCCTTGCCCTTATCAGGGATCCTTATCATAAATATAGTGCGAGAAAATCCATTTGTGCATCAAGTATCAACATTATTCTATCCTTGAAGTGACATTATTCTGTACAGGCAATGTAAACATGACTGGATAACAGGACTGCTTGAATACTGAAATAAAAATTCACACCCCAGAAGAATCAGGAAAGGGGCACACAGAAAAGGTGCCACTGCCACACGTACTTCTCTTGGTGNACTCACTTGCTACAGCCAACTTCAAATTGAGAATTGGTTTAATGATGAGATCAAACAGGTCCTCTTCCCTGTTACACTTAAACACTGAGCTTGCTCATTTCTTTCAGGAAATAAGTATCAGCACAGGAGAATGTCTTCTGCAATACCAACCCACTTCTGGAGCACAGATGCTGCCAACTAGAAAGCCTTTATTAGCTTGCTAGGAACAAAGTCAAATCTGAAGACTATCAAGTGTAAGTTACTATTACATTATGACACAAGCTACCAAGAGCACTTGGGAAACTACTATTTTGCAGTTGATACACTTTTGTCATCAAAAAGACAATTTATTACAGGGAATGAAAGAAATAAGCAGAAATGCTGACAGTATGAGAAGTTTTTCTTCCTGTTTATCAGATATCAAAAGCCTGCTTTGCAGCCTTACCAGGGAGTCATTTTCCTTGCAATACAGAAGTTTTATTCTTCCCATTTTTAAAAGGTGCAATAAGGCCACAAGCCAATTTCAGTTTGTGAGATAGATAGGTGTGTAAAGAGAAAAGAGAGCATTTTGCAAGAAGAATATTACAAATAATGAGATCACCACAGTCACAAAATACCTGAGGTTGGAAGAGGCCTCTGGAGGTCAGCTAGTCCAACCTCCTGCTCAAAGCTTCAAAGCCAGACCACATTACCAGGGGCCTCCTCCAAACGAGTTTGGAAGCCTCTGAAAACCTCCCTCTCCAACAAGGACATGCTGTAATACCCACAACCAAAGCTCTCCTGAACTCAGTGGGAAAAAAAGCAGCTTACAAGGGCAGTTTTACTTGCTTTGGCTAGAATAGGTTAAAAAAGCAGCCAGAAAATGTTCTTGCCATGATGACACTTAGCACACATCCTCTAGGAAAAGTAAAATTTTGCCATCTTAACCCACTTCTCCTGTGGGTTTGAGATGAAGTAAACAAAGGTGAAGCAACTGTTCCTTTTATGGGCTTATTGGCTAAAAAAAACCTGAAAAGGTCAAAGTTCCATTAACTTTCAGATTCACATCCCAGAACCCAGGAGCCCCAAAGATATTTGTGGTCTCTAGCCCCTACATAGCGAGTGCTGGGCACAACTTCAGTCCAGGAGGCCCTGCACAAAGATGAGGAAATAAACCCTGCAAACATTTAGAAACCCACGCATTTGAGTCAAGGAGTGATACCATCCACTGACACCCTGGGAATGCTTTTTGCTTTCCAAAGTACCCAACTGCTGTACTCCCAGCACCAAAGAGAACTCCCCCACCATCTACTGATGATGCCTTAGTGTGGATCAGAAGGCACTGGTTTTCTGGAAACAAAACGTTTCCCTGCCCTATGCACGTGTGTGCCACCCTCACCCGTTCGCAGAGCTGCATGCTGACAATGGCCCCATCGCTGCGCTGGCAGCTCAGGAGACGCCGCCGCTCTCCGTGCCCACAGGTGGCATTGGCTCCCAGCTGGCACCCGCTCCAGCCTGCAGACACAAAGCAAAGGATGCAGTGCTTGCAGGTTATGGCCATAACAATGTTTTCACATCTTTCTACTTGACACGTGGGTTAGTGTCCCCTAGTGCAGCACTTTCCCACATCAGGGCATCCCAAACCCAAGAAGAACTCACACAAAGGAAAGTCGCTCTTCAAACTTAGCAAGTCTCAAATGAGAAACAGCTTGCTCTGCACTCAGATATCCCCTCAACAAAACTGTACATCAGAGTGCACTGTTTGACACTGATAAAGGCTATCAGTGCAAGCCAGTTGGATCATTTACAGGACTGTATTGTCTGATGTAAAAATCCACTTTGGTAAAGTAGCTGAGGAAGTTTCTGAAGGGTAACTCTGGTTTAACCTATTTCTTGTCTCAAGGCAAAGATTTACATTATTTAAAACTAAGCTCTAATAATGATGAAATAAACCCAGTATTTCCAAAAGAAGAAAATTCCTATCTTATTACTTGTCTGAAATTATAATGGTCAGAATACAACTAAACTGAAATAAGCCTTAAAATACCATTAAAAATAAACAAAAAGCACAGCACAAACAACTAAATTTTACATGTATCACCAATAAATAGGAAGCATAACAGAAGAAAACCTATTACTTTGTGTCATCCATCTCTGATAAACATGAACACATAAATGTTCTGCATTTCTGAAATGTGATGATAAAAAAGGCATCATCCTGATGCCTGTGTATTTCTAGGGCTTTTGCTTCAAACAGGCTGAGTTTACATGCAGATATTTTATCCTACTTTGTCTCTCTTCCCACCAGCCCCCCAACTCCTTTTAGATCTCTCCTCTATGTGCCTTTCTCAATTATTTGAGCTGGTCAAAAGAAAAGATTTGTTTATTTATTTTTTTTTTCCAACATATTTAATTGCTTCCACAGTCCTAAATAATGCATTTTGCTCTGAATATCCTGTGCCCATCTGTGTAACTTGTATTTGTCTTCAAGCCAGACTGTTTTGGGAATTACTGGCTTCACTGGAACCACTCAGATGACATCTTTTAACTGGAATTTTGTCATTAATTCTGTTGCTAACCCATCATAAATAAGATATCACATTTAANGACTGCTTGAATACTGAAATAAAAACTCACACCCCAGAAGAATCAGGAAAGGGGCACACAGAAAAGGTGCCACTGCCACACGTACTTCTCTTGGTGCTCTGCAATATTCCAAGATCTTCATCTTCTTCTCTCTAAATCCCACTATTGACTTTGGAATTACCAGAATCTGCTACAAGGAACACTAAAATCAGATTATTTGTCTAGCATCTCTGCTTCTCACAGTGACAAAAAGTGAGAGGAACAGTTTAGAGAGAGGAGAGTACAGGTTCTGCCACACATCACCTTCCTACTGCTAGGGGTGTCTGAAATACACTGGATGAGCAGTACCCACATCAGGAAAAAAAAGTAAAATCCTCCATGTCAAGAGCAATCTCAGCAGGTGCAAATGACACCGCATCAGCTTCTCTCAGGGAGCAAATCCATCTGCTGCCCCAGGACAGGATGAGAAAGGGCAAGACATGAACCTTCAGAAGGGACAGGGTTCCAGGTTACAGCACAAATTAGAGCAGCCCAAAGGCACATCTTTTGTCTGCTCTCCAGGCCACGTGACAATTCAGCCCACACATCTCCTTTGAATCTCGAGTTAGAACAAGACAATAAAAGCAGCAAGGGAAATGTAGAAGAGAAAAACACTCCTGTCACCTCATTTTTATGTTATCAGGTTTGTTTGTGGGTTTGTTTTTTTTTTCCCTTCTANAAACCCTGCAAACATTTAGAGGCAGCTGGTGTGATGCACAAGCTCCCAGGCTATCCCAGCTAGCTCCCATTAATTAACACTACCCTGGCACATCTGGGAATTAACACAGGGCAGAAACCATTTCTAACAGGCACTCCACATGAAGAATTTAATAGCATAGACACAGACGACAGCAGAACAGTTGCCTAGTGCTAGATCTGTCCTAAGCATCTATGAGAACAGCTGAAGTCACCAAGAGCTGTAGGATGAAACTCTTTCTGTTTGAGATAGTGAAGACTTAATTTTGTCCTTTCATTGTGATTTACTCCTCCTCATTCAGGGGATCAGCCTNTAGTGCTTAAGGGGCAGAAATGCAATTATATCACAGTCAAAGCACTGGATAATTTATCCTACAGGAGTAGGGATAGAAAAAAAGAATATGAAAAGCTTGTGGTCTGTTAAAAATGTTTTATTAGGATGCACTTCAGCACCAAAGCACAGTGTATTTATGGACCATAATCAATTTTAAGATTTCTTCTAAAGTTTTCTTTCCCCTACTGAAATAAAGTTATAAACATACAACTATCCCTAGTCCAGATTTTAAGCAATTCTCTGTTCTATTTGGCCAAGTTTTGAATAATATTTCGTTTTTCACCCATTCCTTACCCTGACCAAACTTATTTCCTAGTGCACCTACTCCAAAACTAGTACTTCCAGGAAAATTAACTGTGACAACTATGGATGAAGTCATGTTTTGTTTATATTTCAGGTACTAAACAGCTGCTAGTCAATATTGCTAGCAGATGTTCTAGAATTATATGCAACATTATGCTCAATTTTAACTTTTACAAAGTTACAACCTAATACAAGATGACACTGCTGTAGTCAAATGATTTATTAAAGGAAAACCCATTAAGTTCTTTTAAGCTTCACACCCTACTACCCCAAATAACTTGTCATCATATACATCAATGAACAGATGCAAATGTCTGTACCATTTTGAGATTTCAGTACAATCCCATATACCAATTATATATCCAGATGCCTTTTGCTTTAACAGCCTCGTGCACATCTGTCCATCTTCACCTGACTGCAAGATGACTGTTCATTTCATGGGTAAACTACCTGCAAGATGACAAGTCTGAGTTTCACACAGTTCACATAAGGATCATCTTTTTCTGCCACACAAATGAGCTTGTACACAGCTAAAGTGACATTTTACACATTGAAAACACTCTAAATCTCACTACTAGGGTGATTGAGTAGCAGAACACACAAGTTTGCTGTGCTACATTCCATTTCATGTACTCCTTGCTTTCCAAATAGTTTTAAAAGCTGAAAGATTTGTTGTGGGATTTCAGAAGTTGTGTGTGTCTAAATGAAGTCTTAAACCCAATAATAATCAAAGCAGAAGCTTTATTTTGTACTTGCTCCCCAGTTAATCCCAGAGCAGCATGCAGGAGCCACTAGCTAACTGGTGTCCCATCCACAAGCACAATAAGTAACATAAAACAGGAGTGACAGCCAGTAGTTAGACCTGAAAACTGTTGAGGATACTTAAGTACTAATGAAGCCAGGCACAAATACAGTAAATCTAAATAGCTCCTCTCAATCTTTTAAGAGAAAAATACACACAATTAACTGGTCCACAGAGTACTTGAAAAGTTGCTATAAATCTGTGTCCAGGCAAGCAAATAAAATACTCCACCTAATTCTGCCCTCACATGTAGCAGCAGCAGGTCCTCTCCAAGTAAAGGAAATTGCCACAAGCTGAAGCTTGTAACAGAGCCCATTAGAGTCAAAGGCACTGTGAAAAGGTCCTTGAACTGTGTTCTAAATCAGGAGCTAGTTCAGTCAGTGGAATTCCCCTGGGATGACACAGGGAAAAAGTACTAGTGCAGAGTGGCTCCAGCTTAATGTCAGTACTTCAACAGATTACACTGGGACAAGAATATATATGTATTACTTCATTAATTTATTCTACCATAAATATATCATTTAGAGAAAACTAGCAAAAAGGAAAAGGAAATTCAGAAGTAACTGCAGATATCAAAACCCCAGTTAATGTCTATACCAGGTCTAGCTCCACTGAGGTCACACAGCCACACAATTTACAGTGCTGAGCATCTGGCTCTAAATATTTAACTGTTCAAAAATTCTAGTGTGCATCCTTGCATAGCAAAGCTGCTCTGACTCATCACACTAGAGGTAACCACATCTTAAGTGTGTGGTTCTAAATTGAATAATATTACCATTAATAACAGTGCCTAATTAAGACATCTATAATGTTTTTAATGAGAAAAATTGAAAGTCCTTCTGGAATTTTTCCAGTCAAATTAATTCTGAGGACTTCAGACATTATTACAAGTAATGGTACAGGAATGAAAATTAGGTCTAAATTAGGACATGTCACTGTATTTAAAAGCAGGAGGAAAAAAGGAAACACATTCCATTTCTTTCTTTATACACAATTCTGTGTTATAGCATCACACCACAGGGGAGGATGGTCTTAGATGATTTTAGTCTGTTCTAAAGTTGCTCTGCATATAGTTACACCTGATATATCTCCAAGGTCCGAACAGACTTTGACACTTGGTTTTCAGGCTCTTTTTTAGCATCACATCAGTTCCCTCTTGTGAACAATTATTCCAGGAATCTTAAAATTACAACTCCTGTGGCTTATACAAGCCCTAATCATTTTGTCTCTAATTCACACGAGTTATGCTTGTCCAAATAAGAAACCCCTCTGTGAGGCTGCATGTTTAGTCAGGGAATAATTGTGTTAAAGGATCAGATCCAGCCTGCTGAAACTGTGCAAGGAGGAAAGAATCCACAGGCTCCTGAACAATGCTCTTTAGGATTGAGACATTTGAAAGGTTATCAAACCTGGCAAGTCTTTATTTGTACTTCTAGTAGACCAATCCTTCAAACTTCTCCATGCACATTTCTGGTCCAGTTGCTGATTATACTGCTTTCATTGTAAGAATTTAACAATTATTAACCCACAAGTCTGTGCAGCTGAACCAGGTTACTTTGAAGATATAAAGATGCTCAAACCTTGCTCTTCAAATAGCTTATTTGAGCACTTACTTTCATACCAATAATGCAAGTTTGAGTGTGTTCAAAAATGCAGTCTCAAAACATAAGAGCAAGAGTGTCAGAACTGTGTTCTGATGGGTCTTTTTATTAATAATTTCAATTAAATTTAGATTAAATTGAAGAACTGAAGCCCAAATTGAGCCTTTTGTTTCTTTAAGTTCAGAAGATTCTATCTTAAGGAATGAAAATAAATTAAGACAATTATGAGTTACAAACAAAGTATTACCTTTGGAAGAAAAAAAACCCAAACACAACATCACAGCTTGATAAAGGCCACAAATTTTACCTTTGCTTTTTCCTGACCTACACTGTGTCACAGCTGAGGGTCAGGGCAGCCTGCTAGACCTATAACAGATACTCTCTCAAAGGGAAGAGAAAGGGAATAAGGAATACACTTACCGATTAGAAAAGGAAACTAGAACAACTTTAATGAAAATAATAGAATATATACAAAACCAGTATTGAACCCAGACCCCCAAGGGAAACTATATCACTGCCACCACTGGTGCTGTGGAGCAGGCACCAGAAAATTCCCAGACCACAGCCAGTGGCAGACAAGCTCTGTGTTCAGGAACACACAGATCAGGATCAAAGGCAGGACAGCTCCCCTCAGATGCCAGCCATGGAAGAAGCAAAGATGAAGGCAGCAGCAGAGCTGAGCTTGACCCTTATGATCCCTCAGCTTTAGACTGAATGACATCTATGGGATGGAATCCCTCTCTGCTCAGTTTGGGGTCACCTGTCCCATCTGCTCCTCCCTGCAGGTGCATCCTTCACTTTCTGCACCCCCAACATGATACAAGACACAGCAGTGGCCATGGTCTGCACCCTAACTCCTGGTAGTAACTCTAACCATGGGTGTTTATCACTGCTGGAAGCAGACACTGCCTGGGAAAATATGTTGCTAACTTCAGACAGTGCAGTTAGTGAAAAGTATTGAGCTGAAAAGTAAAATCACTGAACAGAATTAGTTCTGTTCTCACTCAAACCAGGACAGTGTGTATGATCTATGTACATTCAGATACCTTCCCATATGTACATACAGGTATGCACCATGTGTACGTGCACACACAGCATTCTCTTGATTGCTCTTCCCACTACCTTCACATTTCCCTTTTCTCTACCCAAATGCCTCTCTTCAGATCGTTTAGGTTCCAAAAAAACCCCAAAATTTTATTTCTGCCATTTGTTGTGCCTTAGTAAACAGAAAGAGAACAATGTGTGTTTGAGGCAGGTCAGCTAATTAGGTGGCTTGTCCTTCAGGGAGATTGCACAAAAGACTTTAATGCATTGTACTAACACTGACAATATTGTCAGTGCTTAGATAATATTTTGCATGGGCTTACAGCTTACAAAGATTAGAGTTAGGAGAATAGCAAGGACATTCAGACAGATGCATGTTCCCTAAAAGCTCAGAGACTTACCCTCTTCCAAATAATGGTTTACAATGGTTTAGCTTAGCTCAATTCTATGCACACCTCAGAGAAAAAAAAATAAAATTTTACCTTCTGTTAATATCACAAATATCAAAAGCAGAAAATAAACTAAGTGCTTAACAGGCACTGATTTGAGAGATCTACATCCTGGATTCTTAGAAATGACATCAGTCACCACTCTTAAGTATAATGCCAACATGATAAGATGAAAAAAATAAGTTAACACTTTAAGGTCTTGCAATTCAAATGCCACTGAAAATACAGGAGTAAGAAAAAAAGTGCTAGTATTTAACTAGTATATGCTATAAATGCAAATTCCTCTTTAAATTGTATCACTCAGTGGTAAGAAACAAAGTAATATTAACCAAGTGTTTCTCATACAAGAGTAATAAAACAGTATTCAAATAACTAAATCTTACCTATTAAGTTTAACTTCTAGTTTGAATAGTGCTATAAAGAAACAAAGCAAGCCCATTCACTGCAATCTGCTGCAAATTCTTTTATGGGAGACTTCTAGCTAATATTTCACCCAGGACAGTAAATATTGTTAATATGATATTTCAGGGTTGCAAAGGCTGCTACACACGGAAAGGAGACCAACTTGGTTCTGTGGGGAAGTGGGGGCAGGTAACACTTCTCACTGTTGCCTTCCCCAGAACAACTCGGTGTAAGGCTGCAAACAAAAGTAAAGAGCAACTTAGGGTATTGGAGCCATCTGAGCAAAATTTAGCATCTGTGTCAATTCTTTGCCAAAAGCTGTCTGAGCTCAGAAGCAGAGGTGAACACATCACTCCAATGAAGGAGAGAACTATAGTGATTTGTTCGTTGATGCAGGAAGAGCAGCGTTGCTGGGAGATCACCTTCACTCCTCCCTTTGATCACAGCTAATTGCAGACAGCACCTGGAGAGAATGAGAACTTAATTCTTTCAGCAAGTTGAAAGCACAACAGAAACATGGATCCAGGTATTGTCACTTGCGCTACTAACTTGTTTTGATATTGCATCTTTAAGAATACCTAGTTTCATTTCCTAATTCCCCAAATGCCTTTACACTTTAACACCTCTCAGGATGCTGCTGTTGGATGAGCTTGAAGTGCAGGACAGCCTGGACAGCTTCTGGGAGTCTGGTGAGGTGGAGTTTACCCAGCAATGGTGAACACTTCATTGTTCATCTCCCACAACATGGAGATAAGTTGTTGGGTTTTTTCCCAATGTCCAATTATCATGATTCAGCAGGTAGAGGAGCTGAGGTATAGTATATATAGGAGGAATGAGAATTTATGACAAAGGAAATCTTTTCTGCTTTTATTTTCCACTATGTAAGCACATAACTTGCTTTAAATGATCAGAGAAGATTTAATTTAAATTGCCAAGCAAAGAAAATGAAGAAAACAACTCAAATAGGAGAAAGGAAAATATTCTGAAAAGCCCCTTGATCCTAATCTTATTTTACTTCTAGTAAAGCATTGAAGTCAAAGTATTTTAGATTATTGAACATGAACAAAATGACAACAGTCAAGCTTCCCCTTCGGGTGAAGTCATTCTGTTAATCACAATTCCCCAAGCACACTAAAAATACATCTTCATTGTCACAAGAAGACTGCAACCTGTCTTTAAGACAAGGATTACATTCTGACAGTTAAATACACTGCAGAAAGGGAGGGATGGATTTTTCATTAATATACAAAGTAGTTAACTGTAATTAAAGTTTTAGGTCTAATAAATGAACAGTACAAATCTCTTCCCAAAATCTGCCCCCAACAAGGTGCACTGCTCTGTCTTCTCAGCCTGAAGGACAACACGTACTGATGGGTGCTTGAGGCTCCTGGGCTGGGACTGCAGCCTACTTCCTAAAATTTATAAATATATTTTTTATATATATAATATTATATTAATTATAATATAATTATTATATTATAATTATATATATAATATAATTTATATAATATACGAAAGACTTCCTATAGGACTTGACATGAGCTGTTTTCTTGCTTTATACTTTAGTTTTCCTTCCTCTTAAGGGATATCAGCCACCTTCTTACAGAAGTCAGGAAAGCAGAAACTAGAGATAATATACTGAAAGTGAGGTCCTTTATGATGTAATGTTATTCATAGCCCCCAGTGATGCAATTCTGCCTTGAAAGCTACATCCATGAGGTGTTCTTAACTGTAACAAATAGCTGTAAAAGGCAATTGAGAAGAGACGCTGTGAATACAGGTCATCTGTCTTTCCCCCGTATTTGCATTGCTCTGCAACTAAGAGCTTGGCTTCATGCAATTCCCATGCAGCTCTGCATTCACAAGAGGCAAGTGCCTCAACTCCAGATAAATCACAGAAGTGTCCAGCATCTCTCAAAACTCAGCTCACCTGCCTCCGAACAATGCTTTCAAGTTATATCCTCAAAAGGAAACAAAAGCTCATCACTTAATTTCTAACTGTCTTTTGACTAACAACTTGTACTTCTCATTTATCAGTTTCTGCCACTCTGAAGCCAACATATCAAAACCCCTTACTGACTGGTCCCCAGCAGTCCATAAAAATACTGCAGTAAATCCTGCAGTTGGACACCCACTGCTGCTACCTTGCAGGATGCACTAGACAGCAAAGAGAAATAAATCTCCAGTGTAAAACAGAATTATTTTAGTTCAGAGCATTTAGAGAATTCTACCTTTGGTTTCACTGGGTTCATAAAGCAACTGTAAAGTTCTGAACTTCTCTGCAAAGCAGAGTTATTGTTCCCTGTCAGAACACTCTAGAGCAATTGGTCTGGGTGAATTATTCAGGAACTCCAGAAACCTCAGAAACTTGAGTCCAAGACACTAACTGACCCCTCTCAAAGAAAATGGAGTTGCTTCTTCATGTGAGTATACTTGTTTATTAGTATACATTCTCACTATGAGATTTCAAAGCCCTTTGCAGGCAGGGAAAGCGAGGCAGAGGCATGCTTATTAGATCTTGGGAATCTCTGGATAGCAGCAGCTCATCTTTCAAGACACTTTTAAACACAGGACACAGTCATGGTCCCCCAGACTGATGCTGCAACTCCGAGTTCTTGATGCTATTCAATTAGTACACAACTATTAAAGACTCCCAGTTTCTCATAAACTTCATGTATTATAAGCATAATGCAGCACTGAACATGTCAGGGACTACTCTTGGAGGCACAGAAAAGGTTAATGCTTTCTAAAGTGCAGTTACCCACAAGACCCTTGTGACATTTCAGTAGTCAGGAGGAACTATTATTAGCTGTGTCTAATAATATTGCAGGTTCCCACCCATGGAATCTGTGTGTAATCCTCCATTGAATTGGCAGCCCTTGGCAGTATCGCTGCCACATGATTTGAACCAGGCAAGTCTCAAAAACACTGCCATAGCACTGTGTAGCCAGCTTGAAAATATCTTTGCTGCTCTAGGGAGATGAGTGATCCCTTTGGAATTGGTTTCTGGAACTGTAAAGTAATGAATCACTAACAGCTTTAAAGTAGACAAAATGTATTGCAACACAGCATGGAGTGCCACAGAACTGAAGGAAATCTGTTTACAGTGCTTCAACAGGCACTTGAAATCAAGATGCTCGAGAAGGATGAGGCTGTTAAAGCAGCAGAACTCCAAGAGCTGGGAGTGCAGTTACCCCTAACGGGGTCAGCAGCCACCTCTGGGGCCAGTGGTGGGCTCTGAGCCCCAGGCACAGGCAGATAAGTCACGGCTGCAGAGGATGGGCAGAGGACAGAGCAAGAAACAACCCTGTTCTGCCGAGCCTGTGGGTGCCTGTGCTTCAGTGTTAAATAGAGATCAGACATGACTTCTGCCACTCACATTCACTGCCTGCATCCCCCCAGCCACAGCTGCCTGGAAGCCTTGTTGCAGGATACATGCTGCATTTGGGGAAGGACAAGGTTGACACCACACTTGGTATTCAAGCCAAGGGGCAGCCTTATGCATATGGCTGGTGGGAGCAGGCACTGCTTTACAGTTCAGATTCTTAATGAAGCAGCACAGGGAAGAGAGAGGTTAAAGGCCAAAGCTCAAAACCCTCCTCAACCTCAGGACACTCCAAGCCACAAAGAAAAAAAAAAAGCTCTGTGCCCTACTTCTGGGCAGTCCAAGCTAGGCTGTTACACAAATAAGGTGACTTGGGCCAGAAAGAGACTAAGCAAAAAGGAATGTAACTTTGAAGGGAACGGTGAAAAGCTTGTCTGGGAAAGATGGCAAATTTGACCTACTAGTGCTGCTTACCCAGGGACTAACTGCATATTTTAGAGCAAAAAAGTTACTAAATAAAGGCAGAAAGTCAAGGAGTCCCTTCCTTCAAGGATACTCTCTAAGCAAATTGCTCAAGGTTTACTATTAATGAAATTAATACAACCACAGCCACAGAAGGTGGTTAGGCAATGAACCAGTAACAAAGGTGTGGGGAAGGGAGGAACAGAAAAAAAAACCACAGCCACAAACCAAAACCAAACAATACAAAACACCCCCAACACAAACCCTACACAAAACAACACTTTTCCCTTCTGCACTAGACTTGACCAGCTTATGACAGGCAGAAAGGCAGAACAAACTAAAGAGGGGCTGTTTACAATTAAGCAGCTTCAGAACCAAAACCCACCCAAATTCCAGTGTATTAACTGCCAAGTAGTTTGGAAATACCAAGAATATTCCTAGCAATACCAGATCAGAGCCCTACCCCAGGTGCTGCACAGCCTTCCCTCCCTTCCCCAAAGCAGCTTAAGAGGAAAGTTTACTCCAATCATTTAATTCAGAACCTTCCCATACACCCAGAGCTTGGCATAAAATCCTGCACACCTTGTACATCTCCAGCTCATAGCGTGGGAGATGTACTGCTGTACTTCCTCTGCTTTTAAAACTAAGGAACACACTCACAAATCAGCATCAATTTTATGATGAGAAGGAGGGAGGATCTTCAATTCCCATCATATTTGAGTCCATTATTATCAGGAGTGAACACATCCCCAGGAGCAGCAGTGTACCAGACCTGGAATGTCCCTGACTCAGTCACGCTGCTGGTTAAAAACCCCAACCCTTCTGGGAGGGGACCTGCCTGCAGACAGAGCCCTGCAGCAGCACCCACTCAGGAGGGTGGTACTTTTTAAGCTGCTCACAGCAGGAATCTGCATCCAGGCTACCTAAGGTTGCAACTAGCCAAGGATTTGGGCAGAAACTTTCCACAGGTACCTGAGCCTTCTGTGTTAGTACTGCTGGTTGGAAGTGACAGTTGCAGTGATACCTCACACTTGAAATAGAGAGTCCTGCCCATCAGGCAGACAAACCAAGACCAATGTACCAATTACACAAGCACAGTTAATCAAACAGCAAAGATTTGGGGATGCAGCAGATTTGAACTACAGGCCAATGCCTGAACTGGAGAAATCAAACTTGACTCCCACCTCTGATCTAGAGTCAGGCCAACCCACACAGTCCTGGAAACAGTCAATTCCAGGCCTAGAAGCCTCTGTGCTACCCAAGCTCAGGGCAGAAATAAGGATGCTAGTTTGCTTGCATTCATTAAACACATACAAGGAAAAACTGTAAAGTAACTGTTTTTCTAGTTTTGTTTTCTTTTCAATCTTGTGAAAGGTCAAACATATTTGCACTGTGTTCTCTTTATCAGTGCTTCAACTCAAGCACTGCCAGATGCATCATGAGTCGTGCAAACACCCTGGAAGTAGATGCATTGTACACTTACTGCACTCAGCTATCAGGAGAGGGCTGTTTTCATTTTAAGTGCAGAAGAACCTGCAGAAAATTAACAGCTAGTTTGCAAACATGCCTAAAGTCAGGTTCTCATCCCTTTAATTTTTGCTCTCCAGCTCTCTCCTCTAAGAGATGTCAGAAAACAAGAGAATGGGAAGAAATCTGAAGTTATACATGAGGAAAAGTGGTATTGGGAGGGGGAGAAAACCTAAAAACAAACAAAACTTCAGAGTATTTCCTCTAAAAGCTGCCCCATACCAGTACTTATTTCAACAATATATTGGCCATCTCTTTCTGCTCTCTGGCTTCTTTCATAGTTATTGCTATAAAGCCATAACAGAGTTGTCTTCCCCCTCCCACCTCCTCTGGCATTCCTCTATCTTTCCATTTTCTCTAGGACATACTCCCACAAGTATACAGTTAAATAGTATGCTTGTGTTACACAGAGAACATGTGAGAACCAGCCTGATAGACATAAAATCATTTCAGGTAGCTAAAAAAAAAAAAGCTACATGTAAACAGTTTGAAAAGAAACTGCAGTGTGCTCTCCTACAACAAAGGCTGGTTTGGCCTCACATCTTAGACAGTTTGTCCTCTGTTCTCTCCTTCCCCATTCCCTCCCCAGGCGACTAGTCAATTAGGGGAAGGTATCTCCTAAGTCTTATTTCATCTGTGTGGTAACAAGTTTCCCACAGCATCAGTAGAATGGATTTAATGATCATGAACACAATGGCAAAGCAAGAGACAGAGATAAATATTGGCCATTAAGACACAAGGCAAATGCTAACAAGTCCCACCAAAACACAACACGTAGAAGAGAGGAGAGTTCTGTGGCTGGGCAGCTAATGAATGCTACAAACAGAGTTTTGCAGAGAATTAAATTTCCTGCCACTCATAAACCAGCATACTAATACACACACAAATGTGTGGAAAACCAACTCCTAGTGCTGTTTCCTGATGCCAACAACTTCAGATCCAGATGTGAGAAAGGGCTCTGGATACAGGTGTGAGCCTAAGCTATCAGGTAAGGCTGTGTGCAAATGAAGATGGGGAAATAAAGCAGAATCAAACTAGATACTGCACTCCATCCCTTTGCATCCATTAGCCATACCACAGATATGAAAGTCTGCTTTCCAAAGCCTAACAGTGCAAAAGGTTACTGTTTCTCCTTCCCCTTGGTTTTGTTTCCCCTCCTATTTATATGTGCCAAGGTTTCTTGTCTCACTGAAAAATATAAGGAAGATCAAAAGGGACAAGAAATTCAGCAGCTATGTTGGCATGATTATTACTAAGTAACTGTCCCAGCATTCCTGAATCTAAGAGATCACCAACATAAACCCATAAATGGGGCAACTAAAGTAAGTTTTCCACATGTGCAGATAGAACTAGGCAGCCTTAGGAGACTGAGGGAGAAGTGAGTAGGGGATTGTGAACATACTAAGATGCACAAGTACCAACTGTACAGTGCTTAGTGTTGCCTACCGCCTGAGCTGAAGGTTACCTACCAATGAACACTGCACTAACTCCAGGCAATCTGCAGGTTACCCAGTAAAAATAGCCAGGATCTACATAAAATGCCCAAGGAGTCTCCTTCAGTGTGTCTGTTTTCCCTCATGCTGCAAGAAAACCCCCATCAACTTCTCGACTATCACCAAAAGAAAAACATCTGTAAGCACCAAGAACAGGGATGGACTTGACAAAAGGTCTTGCTGAAGTCCATCTAAGAAGTTGAACCACAGTAGTAAAAAGTACTCATAATTTCTCCCAAACTACAAGTTCTGGAAGAAAAGTTGAGTAGAAAAAAAAACCCCAAAACTAAAACCACTCTATTTGAATTTTATTTTTTTTTTTTTGGAGCAGATGAAGTGGAACAGAGGAAAAGTAATTTGAACAAGGAAATTACAGGAATGTTGATGCTTCCAGTCAGCCTGGAGGCAAGGCAGGGAGAACCACTCGTGCTGTGCATGATTGCTTTTGCTTCCTTCATATCCCAGCTAGACTCCACAGACGCAGAGCATGCAGACATCAGAAGTCAAGAAGTTGTTGGAAAAACGATTTTGCTCAGGTTCACCATGAGTTATGGCAGACAACCAAAGTCAGTTTCTATTTTAGTCGAGCTCCTTTAGCCACTCATAATCAATGTTTAGCTCTCATGCACAGCAAGAAACTGATTCTGTGCTTGTGTGCCTTTGACTCACGAAGGAATAAAAGCTTTGAGAATTGTATTTGTGGGAAGCAAGTGTAAGAAGATTGAAGTTTCATTTCAGAGGGACATAACCTCACAGGAAGAGGCACCTGTTCCAGTCAGATTCAATAGTCCATACAAGGCTACAGATTCTGATGTTTTAGGCTTGTAACAAGTAGTCCATCCACATATCATTGTCATCCCAGGAATTCAAACATTTATGTGCACCTCATTAACAGGGAGCTTTAGGACAGCAGCATTATACTTCCAGAAGCTACACATAGGAGCAAAATAGCTGTGGCCTGGCATCTCACCTCCCACCAGAAGGGTCCAAGCTTTTAGAGGCTGTGTATCCTCCAATCTGAAAAGACAGGGACCTTTATATCAGTCAACAGAAGGTAGGGGAAAATAATCTGCCATTGAGACTACATTTCACACATCACAGTGGAAATAGCAGTTTCCTGTTATTATATATATTTATATACTTAAAACCTCTTCCTTCCTCAAACACTGAAAGTACAGTTGGATGCGAATTATCTGTTCTCATCTTCTACCCTATACTGTTTTGATATCAAATGCTGGGAGTATATATAGCACTGACAGTCTCATCCTCCTCCACTACTCCAATGGATCTTTTTGCCAGCAGCCATCACAGAAGCACCATTTATAAGCAAGTACACTCAATTTTTCTTATGCTTAAGAACTCTGTACAGTTATGATTAGCTAAACATTTTCTCTTCATAGTTTCCTCCATATGCAAAAAACTAGCTGTATAGAAATAGGCAGTTTTTTGGCAAATCATAACTAATTATATTCTTGAAAGTTGAGGGGCATCATTAAAATAATACTGCATATACCAGCTTCTGATTGGCCTAAAGACTGAATTTATTCTGGGCTCCCTCCAATCAGAATTAATCTTTCTATAGTACAATGAACTGTCACTACTGAATCAACACCAGCAGCAAAAGTGACAGCAGCCTACATCATTACTCAACTAAGATAATAGAACTAAAGTCATTGAAAGTGGCAGATGTTGGAGGCTGTCTCCCATTTCAGAATAATGTTCCTGTAGTAACTCAGCATTTATTTTAGGGAAGCAAGGATAAATTCATTACCATTTGCAGGGTGCTCAGCTATAATAGTGATAGAAGCCATGTAAGCCTCCCAGTACACACAGAGTCAAAGTGCACATGGCATTGATACTAACCATCCTTCACCCAGGTAACACACAACAGAGCAATGCAATCAGTCCACGTCTACTGGAGACCTGCTCCCATATTAGTGTGAGCAGCAGCATTTTGCTGTTGCAGTCTCAGAAAACTAAAGCTGAGAGATGTGCAAGGCCATAAGTCATTTTCACAGGACACAAAAGCTTCATGTTTTATTCCCAGCATCCTTAGCTCGTTCTTGTCCTGGAACATGCTGCAGCCAAAAATATCTAAAGAGATGCTCTCTTGCAGGCTTCACTAATGAATATCCTCACTGCACAGAATGCCACACTTCTGCACTGATAACTAAACTGGGTAGCACCAACAAGTAGGGAAAACTGCTGATGACATTTAAAACTCTAGACTGAATTCTTCTTGATCATTTTTAAATTAGGTCTTTTAAATCAAAATATAAAAAAATGATGACCCAAAAATTGAAGCAAACATCACAGCATTATCTAGTTCTGAATAGTAAAGTGGGTGCAAAAAGTTGTGCTTCAATTGCTGCTAGACTTTAATGACCATTCTTACCACTTAATAACATCTGCAATAATACTGCCACATATTACAGAAGGTGATCAAATACGAGCCTAGCTTCAGTGTTTGGGTCAGAGCTGTATATCTGTAAATTGATAAGATCATCAAGATTATAGAGTTTAGAGTCCAGTTAGTTTGACCAGTTCATGAATTATGAAAACTAAAGATACCGTGGAAAAGAATAAAACCACTTAGCCTGACACATAATACAACACTCATGTAACAGGTTAATACAAATGCACAGAAACAAAAACAATTTTTGTGCATTGTTCTATTTTAACTTCATTTATCTTCACCCACAGGTTTTTCCATTTTGCATTTCACCTAAATAAGGATGGTAGATAATATCCATGACTACCTGGCACTAGCAGGACCAGTTATCTTGGCAGAAGGTCAAGCTGAACACCTTTAATTTGGCCAGTTATCTTCCTGTACTGAACAGCTCAAACCTGCAGCTGAGATCTCCATTCCTGCTGCATAGCACAGTTGTAGCTGCTCAGCTTCCTCTGACAGAGCTCTCAAACAAAGGGTTTAACAGGGAAGGAAATGCCCAGCTGATTCTAATGGCTAATTCCATCTCCTTTCACTTAGGGAGCAAAGTGCCAGATGCTCTGGGTTTCCTGCTTTGTCAGCTACAGAGAAGCACTATGCTCAGTCCTCACATTTTGATAGAGCTGTTTGTTGGCTGCTAAAACATGGTTACCCAGGGAAAACGGAGGGTTGTCCCTAGATAAATTTGTAAATACACCTTATTTGGCAGTAGGGGAGCTCAAAGGCAGCAAGTTTGTCAGTGGAAAAATGCAAGGTCTGGGGAACACTGTTCCCAGGGTCTTCTGTTTCCAAGCAGTTACCAACAGCTGGCTCAAAGTTAAGATGTAACAGACACTTCAAAACACATCTTGCATCTAGCACACTATAACAGGTTGGGGAAGGGTCAACTTTACACAATTCCCCCCAACCTTCTGTCCTTGTATGCTGCCTATGAAAGCTCTGGATCATCCTCCTAATTCATGCCCAGTGGGATAGCTCCCCCGTGGATGCAGATGAATTTACAGCAGCTTAACATTTTTGCCTTTATACAGCAACTCCATGGACAGCTGCCAGCTTGCATTTTCTTCTTATGGGTTCAAAATCCCCTATGCTTGATTGAAAGACTTTTCTTTAAAGACAGTTTGCACAGAAACCTTTCTTGCAATTCCAAGTTATGCCAAGACAATGAAAAGAAATAGATTAAGTGTCTATAAAGTAGATGAGCCAATTATCAGCACGATAAGTATGTTGTAACATGCTTTTTGCTCCATAGCAATTCAAACAAATCTCAATGTGCTAACAGTTTAATGGATTGATTTGAAGCCATAAAAGAAGGTATTAATCCTCTACCTCTGCCACAGATGTGCCACTGTCCATGTGACCAACAGCCATTAATATATAGCATCAGTACTGCCCCAGATGTGTTTCCAGCCCACTTGCTAACTTCAGCCTCAAGCAGTTAAAGAGCACTCACTTCACATGGCTGGGGTGGAAAAAGGGATAACCTGCAATAACCATATTTATTATGCAAGTAATAATATCCCAGAGCAATTTGTAGGTATAGACATTTGCAAGCAAACATCTCATCCTGAATTCAAGTTGTACACTATACAAATTTCTTGCATACAGCCATACTGAGTGTTGACACCAAACATGGTTTTCAGGGGTAGCACAAGGTCCATCTGCCATGATGACTCATTTCTTACAAACTCCAAACTTTTAGAAACATACTTCGCCTGTGCTTCTATTAGCACAGACTTCATACACACAAGAATTGTTTGCTCTTTGCTGCTTACCACACCAAGTACTTGGAAATTAAGTATTAGCTTTAGAAATAGATATATTGCCATTACCAATGAGGAATTAAGCATTAGTTCACAACAAGAGAAGAATCAAGTTAGACTGAAATCGATAGATATTAGCATGTTAATGTTTTGGGTTTTGTTTCTGTTCTGTTTCCACAGAACCCTTATCAAATGGACACTGATTAACCTAAGGCAACAAAAACTTTTCATCTCAGACAGCTGCACGAGTGCCCAATTTTGAGACACTTCAAAAGCTTGAAGGTGGATGTTCAGCTCACTAAAAACATGGCCCCTAAAGATACCAATTTAGACACCCATACATGGATATGGATAGATATCAGAAGTTATTTAAACACCTTAATCAGCTTTTCCAAGTGGTTAGAGATCCTGATAACTGCTATGTGCTGAAAAGATTCACCCCACCCCACACTTAATAGCTCATATTTATTTTAGACTGTTCTTAGAACTGTTTTAACCAACTCCATCAAAGCAAATCTTCAGTTCCTTATTTTTTCTTTAGCCAAGAAAATTAATGGTGCAAAACAGTAGAATATTGAATAAGTGAATAGTGGAATGAGTTTCATGTAAAACAGTAAGGTTCTTCCATTTGACAGAGAATTCAGTCTACATCACAACAGGAAAAAAAGCAGTGGACAGTTTTCCAATGCTGTTGATAAGCACTGGTTAATAAACCAAGTCTTACTTTTCACTCCTCTTGGGCATTTAATATCCTACTGATTCATATATACTAACATTGTGCTAGCTGCAGGACACATGAAATGACAGAAAAACACAATCTCCCATCTGGGTTGGTCTCTCCCATCTGGGCCAGTCCCATCCATCTGGTGATTAGGACAGGGCACAATGCTACCATATGGACATGATCAAGAACCCACTAATATCATCTGGAGTTAACTGGGAAGAGCTATAACCCACTTAGTCTTCTAAGGATGATAAATCCCTCTAATTCTGTCTCTCCTCCCCAGTGGACATGGTTGATTTGTCTTTTTGCCTGCACAGATGAAGCTCTGCTGGTCAGAGTGCTACTGATAGACAAAAAAAAAAAGTTAATTTAGTGCTTGTACCCATCAAAGACAGAACAAAGACATTATTTCCATGAAATAATTAAAAAACCAACTAACCTCACATTTGTCTCAAATCCCAGATGAAGCCCCCTCCTCCTAAAAGGCTTATGCTGGTATAGGAGCTCAAACCAGGGGCAGAATCCTGACACACAGCACATTCATCTCCAGTTGCTAGGTTGGACCAGAGATGTGACTGCAGCAGTGATGCAGGAACAGTCCAGCAGGAACAGCTCTGTTATCTAGCTTGTCCACACAAATTAATGGAATGGGAAGAACCTAATTGTCTAATAATAAACAGGAAGAAAATGAGGCAGAGCTCCATGTTTTCTAGAACAGGCAGCAGTGTAGCCATCCACATAGTTCCAATAGTCCCTGTTGCACTGGTCTAGGGAGATACTTTTTAGAAATCCTCTCTTCCTAACTGACAAGTCACTAAAAATCAAGTCAATAACCCCCAACGGATCACAGCAGAGATATTACATGTGCTAGAATAACCTTTTTCATTTTTTGATCATTAGAAACAGAAACCAAGTCCCAAAGTATTGCCTGAGCTACATCTTAAATTGAAAGGCAGAGTCTCAAGTGGAGCACAAGGATGAGTTTAACTGCAGTGCCAGAACTCTAGGAGCATTTTCATAACCAGTTTCCATTCCTCTATGGTAACAAATCCTCCTTGCTTGTCAGTTAGGAGTCTGGTCAGGTCCTTTGCAAGAATACCTTTAAAAGGTTAGATCTGTTGCCTGAAGTGCTACTAATTCACCAGGGGCAAACCTTCCCTCCAAGGCAATATTTGACAAATAGGGCATATGACTGCTGGGATGGCTCTGGGTTTGGGGAGACATCATCTTTTGAATGACACATGCAAGGGAAAGATCTTTTTGACTACAGAACTAAAAATGATGGCCCAAAACACTCAGGATTAGGCATCAGCCAGCTCACAAACTGTTCATCAGTACAAATAATTCCACACCATCATTTGCAACTCAGTTTCACTAATTTATGCTAAGAATTTTTACAAGCACAGGAGATACTTTCCCCCCCTCACCCTCAAACACTATAATAAAGTAAGACCTACAACTCAATACAACAGGGAAAGGCTTGGGCAGAATTTGAGCATAATATTTAGTATAATATCAACAGACTGTGAGCAGGGCTTTTTTTCCTGAAGCTGATTTATTTCTATTGCTTTTAATACATGTGTGCTGACTTTCAAGCTGTGCATGGAGCCCTCTTCTGGAGAAATTTGAAAAAAAAAAAAGATTGAGAATACAGCAGTGTGAGCTAAGCTTTTGGGGACAGTTTCAGGACAAATTTTCTCTATTTACTATAATGACAAGTTTGTAAAATATCTATGTTTTTCCACTAGACTTAGTCACAACTCACTGGAACATGACAGTTGTTAAAATTACCAAAAAAAACACCCCAAAACAACAACTTAGTGTCCCCTTCTTGTAAGCTTTACTTAGAAATGTTATGTTGATTCATCTGCCTGGATGAAACGTACAAAATCAAGCCTGTGAACAGCTTTGTTTTAAAAAAAATATTTTTGATATAGGCCTTAGACAACATCCTTAGGGAAAAACATACAAAACACTCTGACCCAATAGATTTCAAGATGTGGATTATTTACTGCTTGCTGTACAGTGAACTGCACAAGCTACCAGAGTACACTTAGTTGTTATTGTCAGCTTCAGATCAATAAAGATGTATATTATAGATATGCTTTGAAGTTTTAAAGGTGATCCTGAATTAAAGGATTAATCCAAACATCTTCCTTGGTTACTCTGTTTTCTTCTTGGTAAAAACAGGACAAACAGTTTGTAGTAGTGTAGACTTAGTTTTGCAAAAGAAAAAAGATCATTTATTGCCCACCCATTTACCACAAATTTTACAAAACATACTTAATATGCTGCATTGGTAAGGTGAAAAAGTGAACCCTCATCCTTTTAGCACCTCAAAACTTTTCCCCCCCAATATATTTAACAAAAAATAGCTGAATTAGATGCAGATAAAGAAAACACAAAACCAGAGTCACTAATTTCAGAAGTAATACTTTATTAACATGAACTGAAAAAGGCTTATCTTTTATGAACATAAGATTTCTGTCAAACTTTTTCCACAGTGTAAACATTGCTATCATTATTTTGAAATGAAGTTATTCCTATCTTTTACTGTCACACCAAGTACTGCATTAGTAGATTGCTGTTGCTTAGAAAGCATTTCATCAAAATTGAGCTCTGCTGGTTCCAATAGCATTGTATTATATGAGGCATTATTGCTACTGCTGAGGGAGGAAAAAAACTTACCAAAAATTCCCCAGAATGTGTTACAACCACTACACAGCCAGATGGCTACATTTGTTTAATATGTTGTTCCTCACATTCTTCTGTTTACTTTTCCTGTCACATGAAAGTTGTGCATGTGGTACGTCAAAGAGAAAAGCCAAACAGCATTTCAGTAATTCCCTTTTCTTTCCCTAGAATGCTATCATGTTCAGTTCAGACTTCAACCTGCCAATACTCAACCACCTTATACCTGAGGCAGCCTAGAATAAGGAAGCACAAATCATTCCTATTCATTCTGTAATTAATTCGCTCTTAGACATGATCTATAAAGTGGAGATGTTAAATCAGCAGGAATAGACACTACCAGGTAAAGCTCCACATGCTGGTAAAGAGGGTGGGGGGGGCAGTTTGAGCACTTAAAGCAATCCTAGAGCACAATGCTGAGCTTAAACTCAGCCCTGCAGAACACCAGAGCTCATCTCAGTCCAGCAAGAGAATGAACTCTGAAGTATTGCTGAAAGTTTATCAATAAAGTACAAAGTTGTTTTCAGAATCCGGTGTTCTGCACCTTGACATCTTTAAGTAGATATTTAAACAGCCAACTGTGTGGTTTAATAGGCCTTAGAAGTCTGTCCTCCTCTATCACATACATACAGTATTTCCTACAACGGACCACTGAAGAAAATCCAAACTCAGGCTGCTTGAGTAGTGTGCAAGAGAAGATCAACACAAAAAGGACTGACAAGCCAAGCAAACCAGTCCAGATGGCAGGTTTCACGTCCAAGGTAAAGGAGCATTAGTTCAGTATTTCCACTGGTTACCTCTACACTGTCTGTGCCCTCGTCCCCCAGCCCATCTGCTCCCCAGAGTATTGACTCACACTGGCAGCTTTACCAGCCCAGCTGCCCGTCTGGGTTGGATCTCAGCCCACTTTGGGCTTGTCCCCAGGAGCCCTTTGGGCACCCCCAGCCCACCGGAGACAATCCAGCCCTGCCCAGGGGGAGAGTCTCGGCAGAGCTCCTACAGAGCCTCAGACCCGACAGGAGGCCCTGCAAGGAACTCCGTGTAATCTCCAGCACATGCTGCTCTAGCTCCTCAAACTCATCCTTCAACACATTCAAGCACCACACCTATCGTCCAAAGCAACTGCTTCCATTTGTTACACTCCCCGAGGCAGGATTGTTACCCCGATCCCACCCAAATGCCTGTGCGCTTGCTCACACCGATCCCCGGTCACCGAGTCTCCGCTGTCCCAGAACTCCAGCCACCCACCTTCTTGCTTTTACTCCTTCTCAGGTCAAGCCAGGACTCAAACGCCCTGAGCCTTGATCCACAGCATGTATGCGTTCCGTTCACCCCACTGCTTCCTTCTTCCCTCCTGTGGGTGCATCCCTCTCAGCAGCGAGCCCTCAGCGCCCCGTTCCGCAAGCCCAGACACGAGAGCAGGTCCCGGGCACTCGCCTGACGCTTTCAGAGCTACCAACCCCTCCAGGGTTCGCAAAACCCCCCGTTCCCAAGTCACAAAAGAATTAACTTTTATCTCGACTCAGTGCACAGGACGCCAGTGCCACCGTCCCTGAAGACGAGAGTTTACCGAGCTCTAAATGCATCTTTCCTCCTTTTGTTTTAATCCGGACAACCACAAAGGATTTTCAGACCTCCCCGGAGCTCCCCAGAAGTGAGCCCGGGCACAGCAGGCAAAGGACTAGCGAGCGGGAGGTGTGAGCAGCCCCAGCCCAGCGAGCCCCTCCGCTTTGACAGACAGCAGCAGCAGCAGGGCTCGGGCAGCTCCCTGCTTTTAAGCCCGGGTGTTTTTTCCTCTGCTTTCTGGCAGAGGGGGATCTATTACATTTAATAAGAGAAAGGCTACCCGGCAAGTCAACTAACGGAGTATTACACATCTATCAAGAGAGTAAGGGGAAGGGAACGTTTTGCAAGGTCTGATTTTATTTTTCCTCCGTAATCCCCCCTTCCTCTCTTTTTTTTTTTTTTTGAAAGCAATAAATAATGTGAGCTGCCTATAACAGCCTACAAACCTACTACCCGGCAAAAGCCACAGAGGGAAGAGGCAAATCAAAGTTGCAGCATTTGATATGACAGAAAATATTGCTGCTGCAGCTGCAACCGAGACACTTGAAAGATTTCCCCCCCCACCCTTTCTAAAAGGAAACAAAAAAATGCTAGATATCTCACAGCAAATTTGTTGTAATTGTAAATCAAGGAGCTAGGAGATTCTATATTCCTAGCAACTGCCTTATAGCAGAGATCTTGCATCTTACAACAGTAATTCAAGCAACATATAATTACTCAGAAATCAGACCTGAATTACAAATACTTTCAAATCCAAATGCACATGAAAAGGAAGATGAAAGAAAGCAAGTAAAAACCACACATTTCTTACCTGGGACAGCAGAAAGGACAGAGTAAGTTGAGTTTTGTGCTGCATTTTGCCAGACTAGAAGGTACCAGAGGCTTTTTCATTCATGCACTCGGCTGCACTGAGCATATTTTCACTGTGAAACAGCCTTTGAGAAGAGACTCTGCCTTGAGAGCCAGCCAACTTCCCAAATAGATCAGCAGCATCATCACTAAAGCATTGGATAGAGTCTGATGACCAGAACCAATGGCTTTACAAGGATGATTTCTTCACAAAGCATCCCCATTTTGCATCACACATATTGGGCAAGCACCTCTCACAAACACAGCACCTTTAGAAAGCATTTTGCTTTGGTGTATTTGTGTGTTTAGTTTCAGTCTAACAAATCATGCCTTACGAATCTCAATAGTATTTTCCCTTTTAGAGAATGGAATTGCACCGAGAGAAATAAGAGGAACTCTGAGCACTGCTGCAAAGAGATTCTCTTTATTAAAATGTTAATAAGGTATGCTTTATTTTCAATAAATCAAAAAAATGACCACTGCAGTTTTAGCTACTTCCAAGCCTTAGAAGAACACAGTGAATATTTTCAGTGCAGCAAAAATACAGATTATATTTTGTATTTTCCTTTCAATATCACAAATCACAACAAAGACAGATCAATTCTAGCCTGCAGAAAAAAAAAATCCATCATAAGGCAATAGATTTTATTAACTGCTCAGGTAATGGCAGAACTGGCTTTTGGCTCAATGAACTTGAATCTAGGGCGAAGTTTCAAAGATGCATGCCCTTCAATTACAAAAACTTTTCCTGTTTGGAAGGGGGGACCTGATGTTTCAAGAACCTGCTTTCTCTGGATTGGTTATATCACAACCCAGCAAGTAACACCAGGCAAACAGACCAAAAAATACAAGTTATTTCCCTCTATCTGCATTTCCAGCTCCACCTCTCTTGCTACACAACTGTCCAGTCCTTTTTTTTTTTTTTTGACTTGTCTTATTGCAGTCACCAGGGTCACTTAGCAGTACCCTCGCCCCATTTTTAGTAGAGTCAAAAGTCTCCTCAGCTCTCAACAGTTTGTTTTTTTTTCTTCTTGCTCATTCAGCAGAACCAAGTGCCACCACTTGCTGCTCTGCCCCACCACAAGTGGCTGCTGAAGCAGCTGTGATGAGCAGAAACATGGGAAGACAGGCAGATACAAAGGGCTATGCATTCAAAGGAGATGCCAACCACTATGAGCCACTCAGCACCATCTTCCTGCTGTGATCTTTGCTAGCTTCCCCCACCGATGTGTGCTAGCCTACTGCTCACATCTTCCCTTATTTATATACTGGACCAAACTTAGGGTAAACACTGTCATTTCAAGTCTAAGCTTTCACAGGCAGCAACAGCTCTGCTCCAGTACCTTCATCACACAGGAATATAAATTCATATTCAAGATAGACCAAACCCAGCAGGAACTACCAGTAACAATTATAATGCTCTATATAACTGCAAAAGGTTCATCACTTATACATTAAAAAAAAGGCAGGCAGGTTGCTTTCTTTTTCATGCCTTTTTTTCTGGCAGAAAGTCAGCTTAGTAAGGCAAAAAAAAAATAAAAATCTTAATATGAGTAAAAATAAGTGAGCAGCCATCTCCCACTGCTCCTTAGGGTCCCAGCCTTCCACCAAGTTTAAGTACCAGCTTCAAGAGTAAGTGAAAAGTTTATAAACAAGGCTGGGGGTTTTCCCAAGGCAGAGGCTGCCAACAACAACACCAGCCACACCACAGCACCTCTGGGGGGAGCACGGGGATTTGCACAGCCTCTTAAACCCCACAAACAAAGGCCAAACACCTAAGTAAATTACCAGATCAACCAGAAGTAGGTGGTGGCCGAGAGAAACAAAGGCAGAGCTGCATCCTGCTCCACAGGAAAGGGACTCATTAAAATAAACTCAAATCATAGGGTGGATGAATCACTCCATGTTTGCCATAGTACCAGATTTGAGTCAACAGGAGCAGTTCATTTCTGCCCAAGACACAGCATAGCTAAGGAGCCACCCCACCCAAGGGGGCAGAGAAGGGAACAAGGAGCCCGAGATCCTCCCTGGGCTCCCCGAGGCAGAAGGAGCAGGGCTGGGCCTGGTGCCATGGCTGGTCTTGGTGCCAAGGCTTCCCACCTTGCCACGGAGGGGGACAACCACCCCAGCAGGGCCCTCCCTGGCCCCTCCAGCCCCTCACAGCCAAAAGGAGACTCATACCACAACTTTTTACACTCAGAAAGAGCAACTCACGCAACTCACACCCCCC
>VYZU01052111.1:0-17330 GCA_013401355.1 Ceyx cyanopectus
TCCATTTGAGGAACAGCATGCAGGGGGGAGTTTTTGGGAGCAATAGGAGAAGGATCAATCCAGCTTTTGTTTTACAGATTGCTACAATAGATAGCTTCCCTGTAGGGAGTGTTACAGTACTACATTATGCTTATATAAAGGATAATGATTGGGAACTTGGAGAACTCTACCCTTAGGAAGTGCATGGCAAGTGAGAACAGCAGGTGTGAAGAAAGAAGAAAACCTAAATGTCTTTGTGCCCTGTCTTTGTCTCTTCTTTATGTTTGAAGACTGAACTCAGTATCAGAAGCAAGTTGGCTCCTTCAGCTAGATGAAAGTGGAGAGGCATGAATGTGGCAAGAGAGAAAACCCAAACAAACAGGGGAAATTGCTTAGTAAGGTAGTAGCCTCAAACACTGTCCCTGAGCAGGTGGTCTTGAAAGGGATTATGTTCAGTAATAGGACACTCTTTAGCTCACTATGGGAAAACTAGGGAATTAAAAGAGGGGCTGGATAAAGAAGAAAACAAAGTGATAGCAAGCACACTTTCTCAAGCAGAGAAAGGCTGAGTATGGAGGTTGGTGCTGCCAATGCTGGCATGGCACTGGGGCTGTGACACAGAGTAGCTCTCCAGGTTAGGTCACAGCCTTTCTGTAGTAGGCACATCTATGGGATACAGTGCTGGAGGACACTGATCTTCCTTCTGCCACAACTCTACCTGCAGTATTGCTGAGACCTCCTCTTCTTCAGGTTAAATTGAATGGGAGTAGGGATGTCAGAGGTCTGCCAAGTGTCAAACATATGTAGAAAAGCTGATCAAAAAGCAGAGAGAGACATACATGAAATATACGCTGTCCTTGAGAGACCTTACAGAAAATTAGGAAGGAGCCTGGCATTGAGAACAATACTTCATAATTAACCTCCCCTCTTCAGCCTTCCACAAAACAGTCTGATAGTGCTGCAGGAGGCACTATAAAAAACACAGTGAAGCTGTTTGGCAGCAGGTTAATCCCAACACATGCTCATTCAGACAACAGGTTCCAGTTTACTTGCTGTGCTTTTGTACTATCTACCTGGGAAAAGAAAACGAACCAGATCATTAGCACCAAGCCATGGTAACAGCAAGAGCAATATCAGAAATTCAAATAGCTATGAATTAGATAAAGAAAAGCTGCAGAAAGAGGGAAGCAAGCCACTGCTCGAGGGAGGAACACTCCTCCTTGGGCAATGCTAGATGCCTACACCCAGCACCTCTCACTCCCATGTGACTCCAGCTAGCAGTGCAGGAAAGAGTAACAAGATGTTAAGATGACACACAGGGGAACATCCGTGTTAATGGAATAAGCAACCTACGAGTTCTAGAATGACAGCCAACCTGAATCTGGATTAAAAAAAAAAAACAAAACAAAACAAACAAAACAAAACAAACAAACAAAAAAACAACAACAACAAAAACAAAAAAAAACCACAACAAAACACAACTTTTTCTCCGGACTAGCCACCCATGGGAAGTAAGCTTAGATTGAACACACAAATCCCCACTCACAAACTACTAGCATATTTCCCTCCACAAACCTAAGACAAAAGAAATTAGTAGAGGAAACTGAAGCACAGGAAGTTAAGAGTCAAGCAGTGGGAAAGAGAACGGGTTGGCAAATCTCCCACAAATGCTGGCAGCGGCTCTTACGCTCATGTCGAGGGGTAGTAAGTCCCCTTTAAAAGAAAAAAAAAACCCCACACTTCTTTTTTCTCTCCCTGCCTGTGGGAGTGGCGCGGGCCATCTGGGGTACCAACGGGCTAGCTGGCCGTCGGGGACGGGACAGGGGGGAGGGAGGACGAGGGGCGGGGACTTTGGGGAGAGGAGGCTTCCGATGAGGAAAGCGTTGGAGGAAAAAACGGCGTGGGGAGGAGATCTTTCTTTCGGCATCCGGAGCGTTTTGGTTTTTTTTCCTTGGAGAGACCTTCCTTCGGCAGCAGGACTCTGGAGAGAGACCTTCCTTTGGCACCTGGATCCCCGGAGCGGCTTCTGGCAGCTTTTCCCGGCGCGGACACCTCTCCGATCCGTTTCTATCACCGCAAGTTTTTCCTCGGACTCTTTCCCCTTACCAGCTGTGTTCTCTGATTTGTCTAATACCACACACACACACACCCCTTTCCATGCCCTTTTCCTCCTTTTCGGATGCCCTGCAGCCACCTGAAAGGTCAAAGAAAGATTTGAACTGTTTTATTTTTTTCCCTTGTTAGTTCCTGTGTTTGGTTTTTCTGCTGTTCTCAATGTTTACCATTTAAAATTGTTAATGAGTTTTGCGCTTCATATAAATATCTCATATATTTATTTATTTATTTATTTATTTCCTTGATTAAAATTCTTGTCTCCTTATAAGCCTCTGGTATCACATTGCTAAAATTTAAGATAATATCTGTGCAAACTAGGACACCTGGTCACAGCCAACAGGTCCTGCATGCAATAATTTCCTGCCACCATGGGAAAGCTGCTCTGGCCTCAAAATGGCACAACCTGTGAAAGATGCACTCACTGCATTTTCAAGAAAATGCCACAGATTACAAGACACATGATGTGGAGCATAAGCAGAGTACATCATACAGATGGAGCACATGGGTTCCACACTGCTCCCTACAATGCCACAGGAAAGCAACTGTGCTGTGACAGATGACAAAGGGCACCGGGATAAACCTGGACAGCAGGGGAACCAGGAGACTGCTGAGTCTCCATATTTGAAGATCCTGAGGAGATGAGACTCATCTGTCAGGGGCAGTTACGCAGTTTTTCTCTCATTGGGGTGGGAGACCACCAAAAGCACTTCAACCTGCATGAGACAACGAGATCTTAGAGCCATGAAGGCAATAGAGTTGTGACAACCTAGCATAAGGTACACACCCCTTCCCAACAAGACCTTCTCACCCATGCAGAGGAGCAAGACATGATGAGTCCAACTGCTTGCAGGGACCAGCAGCAGCAGGAACAAGGGGACGTTTCCATGCAGGGAGATGCAGGTACATGTGGGGAGGAAGAAATCTCATGACTGCTCCTACAGCCCAGCTATACCTGACCACAGATGTACCTGTTTAACAATATAATTCAATGTTTCAATTCCTGGGTTTCCATTGTTGGAACTGGAACAATGGTAGGGATGATTATTCCCATTTGGTAAGTGCTGACATGTTCACTGAAATGAGAGCCATATGAAGCCAATGAGAGAGGTGCTGCCTGCACAGGCTGGAATGGTTATTGATTTGCTACATGACCTTGGCTAAGTCACTTAACCTCAGCTTCATCATCTGTATATTGGGAATTATAGGGCTTGCAGAGTGCCACACATTCATCAGAAAAAACTACTTAGAGCCCTGTTATTATTTAATGGGATTTCCCACTTCAAAATTATTCCTATGAGGATTGGATCAGCTGGATTGGGATATTCATAACTTGACTCCTACTGTAAGTGTAGAGGGGTTTTTTGTTTGTTTTTTCCTTTTGTTTTGTTTTTTTTTATTATTGTTATTATTATTTTATTTTATTTTGGTTTGTTGGTTTTGTTTTGTTTTAAAGCTTTTTCCTCCTAAAAAAACTCATGTAAATCTTGCAGTTGAGGAGCACATAGTCTAAGTATGTCCAAGTTCAAAGTACTTTACAAAAACTTATTTAAATTATTTCAACCTCATCAATCATCCATGCTAACAAGCCATATTCCTTGCCCAATTCATATGGTTTCAAAGATACTTAGCTTCACACTATGAGCTGCTGTGATAAGATGCTCAGTTGTGTACTCAGGGTGTGAAGTCTTCTCAAATTAAGCTGAAACCTTACTTAATGGTTCCCTGGAAGAACTAAAAATCTAGAGGATCATGTTAAAAGTTTAAGGCAGTAACAACGCTCTGGTTCTTTCAAGAAGGCCAGGTCCAAGGTACAATTTCACCTGTGATACAAGTGTGATTCCACCCATCCATAGCCAGGGTTAAGTCACTTCATACCCACTGAAGTAACAAGTCTACCCCCAATCTGCTTTACATGCCACTGCCCAACATAAAACAGGCTTTATGAAACTGAAGTTTCATAAAGACAACCAGTGCATCAGCTTGCAACACAATTCAAGACCCCCTGAGGATGAAGCAGGCTGTGAGAAGTGGTGAGAGCTTTAAACAAAAGTCTTCTCTTGTGGTGGACATTCTTCCAGGGAAGCCAAGATAAAAAAAAATATACAGTGTTTGTGCTTCACAACTAGTACATTAGAAACACACTCACAAACTAATACATACAGTCACATCACTTCAAGACCACAGGATTAAATCTAAAGAGCTTTCATATGCCAACTTGCTTTTCCATGGGGAACGTAAACACTTTCAAGACTGAGGAATACCTAATTCTGCCCCATTAAGCTCCCTTGCTCCTTCCTCAACCTTCCCCCCACTACCCAGACAGTCACTTGGTATTTATTCTCTTCTGTTTTATTTGTATTTCGTCTAAGCAGAATCATTAAACTTATGTACAGATGCAGAGCTCTAACAGCTAGGGTCTGACACTTCTAGTGCCAGTGAACGACATTCTCATACTCTTCCCCCCCCCCCCAACCCTTTCTCTTTTTAAGGAAAGTCTTCATACCTCACCACAGGACTTTGATTAGAAGATCGTGTGAACTGGAGACAGGGGGGCTGTGGGGGAGGAAGGCAAGTGAAGAGGATGCAGCTCCCACAAGGAGCTCCCAAATCCCACTGAAAAGGTTAGGATGCTTTTGAGTCATCTGCACAGTTCCCCAAAAGAAAAAAAAATATACTCAGCCCAGTGCAGAGATACTTGATAAAAAGTCTAATGAAGTGGAAAGAGTGTTGTAGGAAAAGAATAGTCCTCTCTCAAACTGACATCCCATGATGCTCCATCTAGTTGCTATGGAGACTTAAGAGAAGGGGTTTTGTTGTCTTCCCAGTAACCTTGACCTTTTCCAGGTTTGTGTGTGCATTGTGTATGCTTTTATAAAAAACAAAAACAAACAAACAAAACCAAACACAACAACAAAAAAAAAAGAAAAAAGATAAGGAACACCATTTCTTTTCTGGTCATGGCTCACTGGTGGACACTGATGCATGTGGGGAGATGTCAGCTTGTCTCAGCATGTAGATTTGGAGAGGATAAGAGGAAGAAAATACAGAGGGGAGCAGTTAATTAAGGCTGATATTGCAAAGGACATTGGTTGCTGAATAATGAATTCCATATGCTTCAGAAACACAAGTGCAATTAAAGGTGTGAGAGATGAAGGGAAGGAGATGAGCGATGCGTCATACATTGCCATACAAAATGGCCCCACTGGCCCTCCAAAGCTAGGGGTTCAATCAAAAAAACCTCCACCATGTATCACAACCAGAGATTATTTCTCATAAACAAGGCAGAGATGTTGCTGCCAGTTGCCCCATGTGAAGAAGGGTTATCAGTAGTTGACAAGCATTAGAGAGTGATGTGAGAGTCATTTGGACAGGTTGAAAGTAGTTTTCTTTACGTGATATACAAAGCAAGATGAATATAAAGTTAAGTAGGCAGGCTAATATAAAATATGTATATATTTATATATACATATTTATAGTATGCTACTACATACAAGCCATTCATATTCTCTCCTCCCCACTGTCAGAATAAAGTATCTACTTTACATTTTCAGTCATCCCTATAGTCAAACTGAAAGATGCTCTGAGACAGGCTTGTCACTAGAAGTCCAACATGTGCATCCTCCATTGTCCCTCACAATACTATGTGTCTATATCCCACAAGGACACCCTCTACTCTCCCTTTTCCCCCTCTCCCTTGGGAAGGAGAATGTGGTGCTGCAATTCTTGCCTTCAGCTTGAGACCCCTCCAGGCACAAAAACTACTACAGAACCTGCTGCTTGCTCTCCATTTGTGGGCATAAGCTTCTGTGTCTCATCATGTCACGAAACACACAAACAAGTGAGGAAAGATGATAGAAAAAAACCCATTGTATTTTGTAGGATAGAAGCCACAAGGCTTTTCTTTAAGAACTTGATATCAGGAGTGGAATGAAGATGTGAACTGCCCCTGCCATCACCTCTATCACAGAAAACTAGCAAATGGACTCCAGCCACAAACACAACCACCTCTAGAAATAAGACCTGGATTTGAATGGGGAGTTGCACAACCCCCTCTTTAACAAATGAGCATAATTTGTGTCAGATAAGATTATCAGAATATGACCTAAATTTGCACGTGGTTTGCTCAGGTTGTACAATAATGAGAATCTAATGTATAGGACATCTTTGAACTCTCAATTACGAGCAGTAGAAAGATCCCAGGGTCAGATTTCTACATCCTTTAGGAATTCAGCCTCTCTGTACCTAAAGACATCTTGGGTAAGGTTTATAGTCACTAACCCTATGTCTGTGCACTCCCTAAATTAACACAGCACTGACCCGAGCAAAATAAGGAATTAATCTAAATGAACTCCCTGATAAGTAACCTTGGCAGCTGTGTGGTCTCCACCCTCCAAGACTGTGTAAGCTTTCTCAGATTCTGACTGGCTTGAAGCAACTCTATTCCACTTGCTGGTCCTGACAGCTTGCCATATCACCACTCCAGGTGAGAAGAGAGTATGGAAAAAAAAACAACAATATAAAAAATATACTGCGAAATATTTCTCTTTTAGCTGAGAATGCTGTTGATATGACCGCGTTTTCATTCTCTGCAAGAGTATATGTGCATATGTGTGTGCCTCTTTCCCCATCCATCTCTCAAGCTTATGATCTTAACAGTCACCCAGCCTTATTTGTCCATTCCCAGCCTGCCAAACCATTTTCAATAACATGATCCATCTCCTCCTGCTCAAGGCTCCATTGTCTTCATATCCTTGGAGATCAGATGTCTGTTCTCCTTTTTTATCACCTGAGCTGCACATGCTTTGATTGTAAACACCCTGATAACACTCCTGTTAGCTCCTCATAAGTGAAATAATAAAAGATAGATAACATTTCTAGACAAGATACTGTCATCCTACACTGTGATAATAAGGAGCAGTCTGTGAGTCTGTCTTACTCTGATAAGGATCTTGTCACTATAGATACAAAAGAGATAAACATTCTAAAATAATATGCTTGTTTATGTCACTTTGCACAAGTTAATAGTGGAATTCCTCTCCTTCCCCTTGCCCCCAACCGTATTTACAGTTCCTACCATCCGCAACATTAGTGAAACAAGCCCTCAACATGTTACAAGATGAGAATTTACATTTCTCACCCAGGTGAGAGCAACTGACAGACATCATCACACACGCACGATCATGTTCTTGGTGCATCCAGTGAGAAAACAGCCATAATCTCCAGACTGAAGAATACACCTAACACTTCCTGTAGCAGAGTGCTACCCATCACAGCCCAGACAAACAGAAATTATCCATATGCACAGACCCCTTACATCTCCCTGTTCTCAATAACCCACCCAGCACCAGTGTGATCCACTGTAGCAGCAAAAGCAGGATGACACTCACTGCAGCAGGTGTCAACATTCAGAGACTGTCCTTATCCATGATAAGTACAAGAGATGCTTGACATTTCTGTGTTGAAGTATTACATAAATGAAAAATAGCTTTGCAATCAAAATGCATGTGCACAGAAAAATTTCCCATTTGGTATAAAGTTGCCAAGCTCAGAAATTGGAAGCTGAGTGTTTCTGTAATAAAGTAGAATAAAACACAATAAAAATTACAAGAGTTATTCAAGAAATACATCTGGCTGTTCAGAACTGCTGTAACCTTTGGGAGTTGTTTTTTTAGTTTGCTTGTTTTTTAAGAATGCACTTTTGAATACTTAATAGGCATTTTGAAAAAAAAATATTTAAAGGAAATGTTTCTAAATTGACATTTTCTCAAAAAAAAAAAAAAAGGGGAAGTACCTGTTGCTAGTCTACCATATTTATCTATCTCACTGCAATTAGCCTACGCCAAAGCAGCTGACATTTAGTGGTGACTGATCTGTACGGTCTCCCCAGTGTAGAAAATATAAGAATTTATTCTCCTCATGGTAAGTATTGACCCTGGCTTTGCTTCACTGAATATTTACCTCTTAGGTCAATAAATCATCATGTTCATCTCAATAGAAGTCAGTATCTTCTTATTATTATATTAACCTTTACAAGGTACATAATAATTGTTTTTCCCTGGTAATAAGATATTGCAGAAATTGGATAACTAAGAAAGATTTCTTTGTGATATTTTGGGGTTTTTTTGTTGTGGGTTTTTTTTGGTAGATTTTTTGTTTTGTTCTGTTTGTAGTTTTGGTTTGGATGGGGCTTTTTTTTTCTTTTACTACTAGCATTTTGGCTCCATTTGAGGCATGCTAAACAACACACGTTTAATACATATGGAGCTGAATTCCTCTTATAACTGGCTTTTAAAGCACACACCGAGAGCCCTAGGAGGAACCATTGGACATTGGGAAGACACACATGCATGGTGCCCATCTTCTGGCCAGTGTGATAAAAACTCTACATAATTTGGTTCTTTCAGGCAGCTGCACATGGCCAAGCTTTTCTCCTGGCCAAGTGTTAGCATGAGGCTTATGAAAGCATATATCACAAAGACAGGGAAACCCAGTCAAAATTTGGGAAGAAAACAGATATGTGAATTTGTGAGGAAGGATAGAGAGACAGAAGGACAGATGGAAAGCATGAAGATGAAGGCAGAAGAAAAGAAGTCTGACACACAGGAAAAGAGTGAATATTCATTATGGAGAGAAAGGCTGTGTGCTGAAGTTGAGCCCAGCCTCCAATCACTAACACACAGAACAGGTGGGGAAAAAGAAGCAGAAGATACCTGGTGAGACAGTGCTTGTTCCCCGTCCTGTCACCAGCCTTTGTAGATTTAAGACAGCATACCATTTCTTCAAAAGTGCAGAAGACAGTCTTGACATCCTGGCAAATTCATCCCTTCAATAAAAATAAATTACTTCCAAGACTGCATGTGAGATATGGCTACACATATGGCTGGCACATTTTCCTACATATTGCCTGAACTGCCACTACTTACCTCACTGCATTGTAAAGTACTTTGAGATACAGCTCCTTAGCTATTAAAGTTACAGTATAAAATTTAATTCTTCTTTAAATCTTAAGCTCAAAAGCTCCTTTAAATATTATGTATACACTTGTTCACTGAAATTTTAACTGGAATTTAAGATTTTAACTGTGCTTCTTTCATGTGAAAGTGCTGCCCATAGACGCTATCCAGACCTCCTATGTAGAGGAAACTAAGTACTGCCTATACATTTATCTCATATTTTATTATACTAGGTTAGAGAATGTGTCAGTAACCTGCTACTCTGAACATATCCACCCAGTGAAGGGTAGTTAGCTCTGGTTAGCTGCTGGGAGTGAGACAGAAGACAGCGGAAGGGAGCGGGAGAAGTTTGAGAATTATGAAAAAGGCAACAAAGAGGATAGTGGGACAGAGAGAAGAAACAGTACAAAGTTGTGGATGTTAAAATTCTACTGCATGAAATTTTCCTTCCTGTGGGATCGCAAATATTCCCACCAGCTNCACTGGTGGATAAGCAATACAAAGTCATACTCATAATTAGTACAAAACACCACTGGAGTCTTCTGATTGACTATGTACCCAAACATCCCTTTGTTCATAAACACCCACGTCCAAAAGCTTCTGAGCTGCAAAGAAAAATAAACTCCTGCCATAATATGTAACAAACAGGAAACAAGCCAGAATAAGCACTGCAGTGGAAACAAAGCCCGGGATAGCAAATACAGAGTCCCAAAGGACAGATACCATGGAAAGTATGAGGAAAGCATGCTTTTGTGTATGGTATGAACACCAATGGCCAAGAAAAGGAGGAAGAGCTCCACCAGATTTTTCCAGCAACACAGAGAACAAAGATGAGCTTTACAGCATGGCAGCAACTCCCCTGAAAGACTCTGGGCTTTTCACCTTCAAAATACAACATGACTGCAGTGCCAAGCACTTAGGCTAAATGGTTGGTGCCCACCACAAAATCCAGGTTAATCCAGGCAGATGCTGAAGCCCTGACAGCAAATGGCAGCTTCAGAGAAAAGCCAGCCAATAAGTAGTTGTTCCTCCTCCCCCATACTAGGAAAAAGCTTGGCGTTGGAGACATTCCACTTCACCCAAGATACTGTACTTCACTAACTGGGAAAACCCTTCCAGACTAGCTCCTTTCACCAGAGAAAGGTTGGACTACAGCAAACTCAGCTAACCTGTACATTTGTACATCACCCACAGAGCAGTGAAAGCAGTGTCAGACACCATGAAAGCTGGTGGGGAAAGCTGCCACTACTTTTGTGACAGCCTAGGTTTACTCCTTGGAAAGCTGCTGCTAGACATGCCTAGAGACAGGAAGGATGGCCACACAGGGACCAGCACCTCTGTTCCTGTTTCCAGCCTTTGAAATGCGCCCATCCTATCTCCAAAATCCCAAGCTGAGCAACTCAGAGGATGAAGGACACCTATGCTCAAGGGCATGTTTCATCATGATGATGCTTTATTGCAGAGATAAGAATGAGTATGCCAAGACCACGTCCCAGGGTCAGGAGGCTTCCTTGTGTAACAAAAAGGAAGTGGCAGAGCAGTGCATCCTCTGTGGCACAAACACCGCATGGGATTGACGGGTTTACATCCAGAACAAAAACTTTGGGCTTTTTATCTCTTTTTTCATGTGATGGAATGGAAGGTTTTCATGCTGTGCTCTGAAAAGGGCAGAAACCATAACCTTAGCAATTAGCACTTGGCAATTGGCAGAACAAGCTCCTGTCCACAGTAAATTAACTGAACCAATTAGGGAGGAGGGAAAAATAATCTGATGCCCCAGCTCTGCCAGCATATGATCAGAGGCTGTTCTGGAGCACTTTCACTCTGAGATATCATGCTGGGTCTGAGGAAGGATAAGCACAGGTTTCCTCCCAGGGCCCAAGCAATGTCCTAGTCAAAGAAGGGGTGGAAAGTCAAAACACTTTTCTTTTTGAAACCTGTCACATGAAATTTATTGCCTTGCTCTCATCCCAGTCTCAGCAACCACATCCCAAAGGGGCCTGTTGAAGGGTTGGTCACAGACCAGTTCTCTCAAGAAATGGAGCTCTCAGTTGGGATACAGTGGGAGGATAGCACTGTTAACTTTTTCTCTTGGCTCTGCTGAAAGACCTTCAATTCCTCCGCATCACATATTGTGTCCATAGGACACAGATTCCACATCTGCCACTCCGCCTGGACAGCCCATTCCCCATGATCAGAACACTGAGGAGCAGTGCTGCCTAACCCTGCCAACCCTCACTTGGGAGGAGCAGGCTTACCTGATCAAGACACAAAGTCATAGTCAGTGCCACTTACTAAGACCACAGAGACCACAAAGATCTGGACATTTGCCACAAAGGTTTCCCAAGACTGACCTGTCCTCAGCAGGTCATGCAAGAAAAAAGATGGTCTGAAATAGTAAGAAGAGTGATTCTTTAGCCCCTACCTAGTAAATGTCCTCTAGCTCTCTATCTATGTGAAGTAGAAAACTGCATTTTAGCTTTAGAAAGATATTTGATCCAGCATCCCATGAAAGATCACCATGATGCTCCATTCAATCTGACTTGGACATGAGAGATGGCATGTGCTTCAGAAAAAGAGTAAGGAACCATAAACCAGGCAAAATGATAAATAGCAACTTGTCAAGATGGGGAGTTGTGACTGGTGGGGTTCAGCAGACATCACTGTTAGACCCCATTTTTTTGTCAACTATTCATTAACAAGCTGGAAAAAGAAGTAAAGAGTAAATAATAGAATTGGCAGACCACACTATATTGGGAGGTGTTGTCATCACCAGGGAAGGACAGGAACATAAAATGAATTAGGAGACAGATTAGAAATCAGGGTGGAAAATAACATCAGAGAAAGACAAATGTCTGTCTAGACAGATTTACAGAAGGGATCAAAATCATTCAAGACATCAGAAATTCTGCTCTGCAAAGAGTTTTGATATTTCAAACTTGTAGGCACTATTGAATAAAAACATACTGTTGCCAGAATAGAGTGAGCGCCCGTGGTCCTGTGTGTCATAAAATTATTAACTATTTGATGGGGTTTTTTTTTTCTGTCTGAAAAGGAAACTCAAAAAGCCAGAAGCTTATGAATATTTTAGACAATAGGAACCCAAAGATATGCCCCTATAGGTATTCCCACAGTCACCCCTTGATGAGTCACCTTGTGGGAATCCAGTCCCCTTGCTCAACAGAGAAAAGGATGATTAGGTGAAACCTTCTCCCTCTCAACAACTACCTGAAAGGAGGCTGTAATGAGGTTGGGGTTGGTCTGTTCTGCCAAGTAACAACTGATAGGATAAGAGGAAATGGCCTCAAGTTGCACCAGGGAAGTTTTAGATTAGATACTAGGGAAAAAAAATGTTCACAGAAAGGTTTTCAAAGTCCTGGAACAGGCTGCCCAGGAAAATGTTTGAGTCACCATCCCTGGAAGTATTTAAAAGATGTGTAGATATGGCACTCAGGGACATAGTTCAGTGGTGACCTGACAGTGCCAGGTTAACAAGTGGACTTAATGATCTTGAAGGTCTCTTCCAACCAGGCTGACTCCATATTTGCAAGAGCCCCTAGCATCCCTCTCCAGTCAATAGCAGAGGAAGCTCGAAGGAGCCAAGCCATTCACTCATGCAGCCAGAAATGTTTTCAAAAATTCTTAAGCAGACTGTAATTGCATGAAAAATACCACTGTAGAAGCAGGTCAACAAGCAGCTGGTTTGAAGTATTTTTTAAAGCCACACAAACTATAAAACTGTAATGTGAATTGATAGCTCATTTGGGTAACTCCTGCAGTTTATTTGGAGACTGACACAATAGGAAAAAAAACAAGATTGCAACAAGACAAGTGCACACACTAACTGCCATTCTTTAGCAGGGCTGAAGAAATATACAGTTCTGGTATTTTAATATATGTAAAATTTTTCTTCTTTTTAAGTATATATAAAATATTAGAATGATATGGAGATCCTCTGAAATTTTTGAAGACATGATGAGCTCTCAGTGTGAAAGATTACTCAAACCAGAAATTATTCCCATTCTTCCTTTCTTTCTCTTAGTGGATTAGAGACAACACACTGGACTACAAATGAATCCCCAGACAGTGTTGGATTTCTCCCAAGCCTTAAACTGTTTATAGCCCATTCGATCTCCACTTACAGCCTTGAATCTGCTAATCAAAATACTTCTTTCTAAAGTTTGATTTTTTTTTCCTTTTAAACACAATCTTATCTAATCTGCACCATTTGCACTTTGTGAAGTCTAAATGTGGTACAAGAACCCAGTAAATCAGATTTACTGCAACAAAGAGCTCTTATCTAAAGCTCAGCTTTTTTTTTTTTTTTTAAGCACGTGTATGTGTGCTTAGAGTAGGGCTTTGTGAAAATTGTTTGGCATCATGTTTTCTTCTCGAGACTTAGATAAAAATATGATGCTAAATTGTGTTAGGTGGAGTTTCTGTGTTTCTGCCACCATGCCTTCTCAAGTTCATGATGGCCCTCTTAGTACTTCACTGCTCTTCACTTCTCAGCTAGCTTCTGCACTCAGACACTTTGATTTCCCAACAGGCCAAAGATTGACACACTGTCTTTTAGGTCACTGGAAAAGAGAGAGCTTTGCAGACTGCTGTAACTCATTGTTTCCTAATTTAGAAATACTTCTCTCATTCTAATGCTTATCCATGCATCAGAGTACATCCCTTTTCCCTTCTGTGCAATTACTGAGCACAAAGCTTGGCTTTTAATTGCAAGATTAAAGATCTCATTAAAAATATATATTCTTAGAGACTTATTAAGCAAAGGTTTTAGGAGGGGACCATGATCCTACTTGCAAAGACCTACCACACAGACCCTTTTTACTTCACATATTCTCCAGAAAGTCCTTCCTCCATGCCTGGAGTTTCTCTAGTTCATAGCCACTGATGTGGAGATGTATATGAAATCTGCATGCTGTTCTCCACCCTAGTGGTAAGCGACCATGTAACCTCAGCTTCTTCTGCCAGCCCACTGCCCAGTTATGTTGGACATCACCTTTGAGATTGAGTATTTAGAATTCTCAAACAGCATCCCAAATTTGTATATGAAAAAAAAACAACCCCAATTTTTGCTGTTCAGTCTTGGCAAAACTAGACCAAGCCTAGCTTTTGTCCTAGACCTCATCCTGCAGGGTTTGAATTAGGAATAGTGGCCACAAAATTTTTGCTTCTTGGACCTACCCTGAACCCAAAATAGAGATCTGGATCTGCTTGGGGTTATTTTACCTAAACCAACAAACAAAAAGGAGAAAATTTTCACACATAAGACCTACCCACAAACTTATTCACTCCTTCTCTACCACTGTTAAAACAACATCCCAAAGACATCGCAACTTTCTCCCGCTAGAATAGCTGAGTCCCACAGTGGTAATGGACAGATGTCATCCTTTTCCTGGGAGAGCGATTCTGAGCTTCAATTAAGGCAGATTTCAATAGACTTGAAAGCACTAGGCTTCACAATTATTCTCTTTTTCTTTCTCTCTGTTTGATCACTGAGTCTTGTTTTTCTCTGCAGGGGTGGCAGCTCACTAAACCTGCTTGCTTATTTAAAACTCAGCAGCCTCAGCCCACTCCCATTTTGCCACCTGAGACAAAAACCTGGAGTCCTAAAGTCATTAAAAGCAAGATGCAATTATCATCAACACTGATGACTCACTCCTCCTATTCCATGCCCATGTCTGAAGCTCCTTCCTTTGTGAGCTCTAATGCGTGTTTAATGTGCAACTTAATTATTTTATTACAATGGTGTAATTATGTAATTGTAATGTCTTGTGCAAGTTGGCTGGAAGAAGACAGGAGACATTCGTTGAGTAACGTGGGATAAACAGTATAACAACATCAAGGAAATAGAATCAATCTAATGAGATTATAATTTGGAGGAATAGTTTAGAAAATTAGTGCTTTGGAAAATGGAAAGTAGTTGGACTTTTTTTTAATCTTTTAAATTAATTTATTCTTCCCCTTTGTGATCAGTGAAAAAATTTTCTTCTTATTGCCAAAGTGTGTGAGCTTGGCTGTTCTGAAAAAGATAATAGTCAGGTAGGCTGTCCTGTCCCTGTCACACTCCTCTGACTACCACTGCTCCTAGTGCAAGTGAATATGTGCCCAAATTATTCCAAGATGGCCCTNATTAAAAGCAAGATGCAATTATCATCAACACTGATGACTCACTCCTCCTATTCCATGCCCATGTCTGAAGCTCCTTCCTTTGTGAGCTCTAATGCGTGTTTAATGTGCAACTTAATTATTTTATTACAATGGTGTAATTATGTAATTGTAATGTCTTGTGCAAGTTGGCTGGAAGAAGACAGGAGACATTCGTTGAGTAACGTGGGATAAACAGTATAACAACATCAAGGAAATAGAATCAATCTAATGAGATTATAATTTGGAGGAATAGTTTAGAAAATTAGTGCTTTGGAAAATGGAAAGTAGTTGGACTTTTTTTTAATCTTTTAAATTAATTTATTCTTCCCCTTTGTGATCAGTGAAAAAATTTTCTTCTTATTGCCAAAGTGTGTGAGCTTGGCTGTTCTGAAAAAGATAATAGTCAGGTAGGCTGTCCTGTCCCTGTCACACTCCTCTGACTACCACTGCTCCTAGTGCAAGTGAATATGTGCCCAAATTATTCCAAGATGGCCCTCAAAATATAGTAGTACTGCTAATACAACACTTTACTGAATTACAAGGCATATAGGCACGGCTCAAACAGAATCACATGCAAGCCACTGAAGCTGAACAACCACCCACTTGTGGTGGAAATAGGAGTAGATGGACAGACTGGTCTTTATGGCAATTTATCACAGAGTAGTAACTCAAGACCCTGGACCATCTCAGTGTGACAGACTTGCCCTTCATCATTAGGACTTCGGATCAGAATGCTCATGTCCATGGACCGAATCCAAAAAGTAGGAGAAAAACACTGGAAGAATATGGTCAAGGTAAGCAACAGACACAGAGGAGCTCACTGGAAGAGTTGCAAACCACATCTTGGACATTTCTGAGCCTAGTTTTGTGAGCTCCTTGGTTTCTCCTGTTTTCCTTGAAAATATTTTAACAATTCCCTTTTTCCTAACAGCAAGCACATTCTCAGGGAGACTACATCAATAAGAGTACCAAGAACCTAGACAACTAATTAAGCCTATTCATCCAACTTCTGTTGTGGTACAGTCCACCTGCAAGATTTCAGGTTTCTGTGGGAGACACGAAAGTGTAGCAAGTATTTTAGGGAGAACTCTGAACCTACTTCTCATTACTAATTAATTGATAGCTGGCAGAAAGCTTGTAGAAGTAGCACTTCTATAGCAAGGGTTTTTCCATCCAGAGCTCAGCTCTTACAGTGCTGGAAGGTAGACACAAGCCAACACCAGAAGAGAGATCTGTACCCATGACTCTTGGCAATTGTAACACAACACACACACTGCCAGATTGTTTTACTGGTGACAAATTTATATACAGCTGGGGTTACATTAATGGCTATCTCAGCTAAGATTCTGTTTCGCAAAACAGCCTTCCCAAGCCAAACTTCAGCAAATTTGGGATACTGACCTATTTCAATAGCAAGCTGCAACCTGATCTTGTCAAAGCACAAATCACTCCCCAGCAATTCTGAAACTCTTCTGGTATTAACAAATCAACCAGGCGCAACAGCAACCTACAGCCTACCTATCTTGCCAGCTATCCAAATAAGAGTATCCAAGGAGCAAACTCTGTCATATGGGAGCAGTCTCCCAGTCAGCCAACACCAGGAAAAGCAAGCTCTTGGAATTATGCCAGCTAGGGAGAGATGATCAACATAACTAAGTAACTTCAGGTATATGCAGACTCAATTTGCCAAAAGTTTGATCACTAACTCCTACATAAGATCTGATTTCAGTAGAAGGGGTCTATTTCTCCTTGGGGTCTTCTAGGCATGCTTACATTACAGTTAACTGCACGCTACAGAAAATTATAATATAATAAAGCTTCACTCCCTGGTTTGCTTATGGAAAGAGTTGCAGGAGCTACTGTGAGGATCTATCCCTTCCCAGAAACAAATATTTTGGAACAAGCCACCTTTCTGAGTCTGAATCCAACACCACAACCCTCAAAAACTTGTTATCTTTTAACTTACAATGAGACTATGAAATATTTTCCAGCAAAAAAAGGCAGCACTGAGATGCTACTTCAGGATAAAAATATTTGATTCATAGAGTTCACTTTTTAAAGAATGTAATCCAAAGCCAGAGTACAAACATTTCTGTTTTAAAATTAAAAAAAAAAAAAAAA
>VYZU01052111.1:17366-46914 GCA_013401355.1 Ceyx cyanopectus
ACACTCCACTTAAAAAAAAAAAAGGCATCTAATAGAATCCTAACAAAGAAGATTTGGCATAATTTTACACGTCATTATATTACTTTAGAATACAAATTACAATAAAACTTTATGTGCTGAAGGTTTCTTGCTGTCTGGCTGAATACAAGCCACAGACTGGCTTGTGATTGCAAGGATTTCCAGAGCATCTCTCTCAAAAGTGATCAGAGCTATCAGCTTTAAAATCAACCACTGACTCCTCTACCATTCAATAATTAATACTAATTAATTAATTAATGTTTTGCTTCCAGACAAAAAAGAGAGAGGTCTTGTGTAGATCTGGGCAATTTCTGGCCCCCCAGACATCCATCACCAATCCTGTGAGGTCTAAAATTCCTCTCATTGCACCAGAGCATTTGTATGCATTTCTAAGTGTTTGAGAATTATTATGTTGTGCAAAGACCTGTTTAACTCTTCAGGGAGGTTACACAGACATGATATGTATTCAAGAGACGTGAAATAAACACTATTTAGCACCACCTATCAGCCTCCAAATACTCTGGTTCTTGCTCAGAGGAAAAAAAGAAAAACAAAACAAAACAAAATTTTAATAATGCATTAGAATGGTTTTGATTATTATTAGATTTGCAGATCAGACTCGCTTCGGGTGGTGTGAAATTCATTGCACATACATATACACAAAGTAAGCTACTATCCTGACAGCAATGGACAGAATGGTGTGAAAGAGAAGAGCACAGCACTTAACGGAAGACAAGAACTGAGTGTGACCTCCCTGCACAGATGATGCCAGGCTGAGGGCTGGAATGTTGCCTGCAGCCTCACTGCTTAACTCCAGCCCATCCCCAAGCTCCTATCACAGCTGCTGCCCATGCTGGTCAACAGAAAGACAAAACTTGGGATGAATGGAGATTTAGAGTCTTGCTTTTTCAAAGGACTGAGCCTCATACTCATACACTGGCATGACAGCTTCCCTGTAGTGACGTTCTGCAGTCATCTGTCAGGAAAGAAAATCTGAATTAATGTTGCTTAAAGGGGACAGAGAACATGGTGGTGAGGACCAAATACCCTCTTTAGTGGAGAAAGTGCATACAGCATGTCCCAGGAATCTGATTAAGATCCTGTAACACAATATGAATTCTGGACTCAGAATCTGTACGTGAACACTTGGCATAGGTCTGTTTCTCCATCACATGGCTTCACATCCTTTATACTTTCCCCAAACCCACTAAATTTGGCAGAAGACTTGCTGCAGATTTTGGACCAGGCCTTTATCTCACCGTCCATGAGCCTGCCAGAGGATCTGCAAGGCAATGGGACTGAGATTGAATACATTAGTTACAGCTGAATAGTTAATGTATATCAAGGCCAAAGAAGACCACTGAGACTATGGACTCTGATGCCCTGGGAACACAGGATAAGTAGTTTTTCTCATAAGGCTGATTGAATGAGAGCAGATCTTTCAGAAAAAGCATCAAATATTGTGGAGGTTCCACTGCCTCTCTTAGTCCAAAATTCTAGACAAAGCTCACAAAGAAAGTTCCTGCAGGAGAATCAAACACAAAGCTACAACCACTGTCTGAGGAGACCTTCCTGATGTCAATGCCAGAGCTGGAACAGGACACTAGGAGAAGCACCACTGTACTTTTAACACATTTCCCCTAACATTTACTAAGTATCTGCTACTGTGCACTGCTTCCATCAGAGAGGATACTGGATGGATGACTCTTTGTTCTTGTATCACCCTAAGATAGAAGTTGGGCTTTTGTTGCTGGGTTAGATTTTTTTTATTGGTGCTTTGCAGCTTAGACTAACGAGATCTCTGTTCTTAGGAAAACAAACTAAAAAAAAAAAAAAAAGCAAAACAAACTAAAAACACAAAACCCAAACAAACAAAAATCTAAAACCAACCCCCCCCCCCCCAAAACACAAACAACCAAATAACACACCAACCCTCTAATTATGGACCCCAATCCAGCTGTCTTAGCCTGTGCATGGCTATGTAATATTTAAGTTTTTCCATTTCTCTAATAACAAAGGTGGTGCTTTTTGGTCCTGACTAGTTGACTCTCATCCTCTTCTCCCTCCTTCCCCACTGCTAGGTGAGCTCCTTGTCTTCTCTTCTGCCCAATCCACAGCTGAATAATTGAATAAAACTCTGTTTCTTTTCAACAACCAGCTTTCCATGCAAGCATTAAATATCAATTATACAAGAAGCCATGCAGCGCATTAATTATAGTAATAAAAAATCATCCCATTAATCAAGTTTCTAATCAGCTAGTTTCTTATAATAAGGTGGTAACTGTTATTTTATCTTAACACGCCAGCTAGATAAATCAGTTTTATTTTATTTTATTTTATTTTTTTTATTTTTTTTTTTATTTTTTTTTTTTTTAATTTGCATTTATCCAGATATGCAATAAGAAAAAAATTCCTTTATCAGTGACTGAGAGTAAAATAATCTTGTTGCTTCTTTTTTTTCTGTGTTCCTTCTTCCCTTTGGGACTTGTTTGCCATTCGGAAAATGGTCTCCTTACTGTCACACCCACCATCTCAGCTCCATGAAAAGGGCCCTGTCATCTTTCAAAGCTGTGCTTTAAGAGTCTGGGTCCACTTCAGATCAAAAAGATACACAAAAATAAATGTGACACAAGAAACAGAGAGCTTTGCTTTCTAAGAGGAGTTGAAAAAAGCTCATCTCGCTTAGTCTAGCAAAACAAAAGCCAAGACGGGACATAGCTGTGGTCTAGAAATACATAGAGAACTGGAGAGGGAAAAAAAGGGAGGGAGGAATCAATGTTGAAAAAGAGCCATTTCAGTCAAAGAACAATTGAGAATAAAGTAGATGTGAATTAATATAAACTGGACTTCAGAAATACATGCTAAGAGGCTTAGAGCAGAGAGACTTTCTAACAGACTTCCCTTGGGAGTCACTGGGCAAAACCTAAACAAGGTTTTTGTATAACTTGAGCCAGGAGAGGCATTATTGCAAGGAGTTTCCAATGGTTAGGCATGAACAGGCTCCAAGGAGCTTGTCCTGTCTTCAGAGAGGTTTTCTGAGATCCACAGCCAAGCTGGACATGAAACCACTTGATTAATTATTGCCTCTGCTGACTTCTCCCACCTACTGCTCAGTTCAACACCAATTATTCAGGATCAGCTCCTAATTACCTATTGAAGAGGTACAGCTTTTCATTTGCATAAGTAGTTTCAGCCAACACAGTCTGCAGAGACAGAAAATATAAGCTGAATATGTACCAAGTCTGGCAGCATTTTAAAAGCATGTGATAGTAAACAATTTATGACATCAGGTGTTTCTCATGTTTCCTGAAGCTGAAGCCTAATGTGGTACAGAACCTAATCCACAATTGTCATTGAGCAGGAATAGAGATCAGATACAAGTATCATAACTCCTCCTCCTTAGAAAAGTGCATCAAACTAGTATGTTAAGTGAAAAAAAAAAAAAAAAAAGTGTTAAGTGCAAATAAAAGTGCAAAGAAACTAGTATGTTGTAGGTTTGACCCACAAACCTACTGTTGGACCAAAGCACATATAATCCATAGCTTGATGTTCCAGCCTGGCAGGTGGCTTTAGAAGCTTGCCCAAGTTTTGGAGAGACCTGTTCTTTGCTGAGGTTGGTTACTGAGCAGTGACTGACAGAGGGGTTTGTGGACCTATGCATTTTTTGCTCTTGTGACCTCTCCTCTCACAAAATGCTAAATAAGCCTGCAGCTAGGGTGCACCAATATCAGCGGAGACAAAAGTCCCCACAGACACTTTCTTCTCTCCCAGTGCTCTTTTCTTGGTTCTTATTCCACTCACCCTGTAACTGCTTAATCAATCACTAACCCATTTAAGGATGCTACACTAGAGAGATGGCCAGCAGCACCCATCTGGCTCAAGACAATGTGAATTTACACAATCCCTTTTCAGCTCTCAAATTCTTTCATGCGTTTGGTGCTACAGTTACACTAAGCAAAATCCCAGCATTACCAGTAACAACATGGACAAAAAGGCAGGCTGCAGTTGCACAAATACCCATTTGCCTCTGCCACCTTTCTAGCAGGTGTGGTCATCCCTCTCCCCCAATCCAAAAAGCATTTACAGCATAAGCAACAAATGGCAACATGGCCAGAAATCATGCAGAAACAACCAGAGCTAGCACAGCCGTGAGAGGGGTAATTGCTGAGCGTGCTGCCCAGCCTTGCTGTACAAACAGGAGGCCAGCAGAAAGAGTACAGGATGCAAACATCCTCTGCTCTCCAAGGGACAACCTCACACCCATCCTGACTGCTTTGAGATCGATGTGTCAGACGTGTCTGATAAATCACATCTACAAAAGAGAGGCACCCGCACTGAAAAGCTGCAACCGATGGACCTTGGGAAAATCCAGCTGGCAATGGATTTAACACTAGCACTGACCCTGCTGGCAGCTCGCTTGGCCTTTTCTCCGGGCAGTGCATGCTGCGGATGATGGGCAGCGAAGAGCTCTGCTTCAAGCAAAACCAAGAGCAACAGCAGTAGGAGAACTACAACAAACCTCTACCTGAGTCTCCAGAGTCTCAGTCTGTTCCTGATACCCTCAGATCTATAGTCTCACCTTTGAGTGAGTGCAGTCGGGTCAGGAAAAAGTGCAGCTGCTTCTGTTTAGACCAGTGCCATCAGGAGGCATGTTTACTTTGAAAAAGCATCTCTGCACTAGTTCATGACCAAGGACAACAGCACTGGCCTCAAATTTTTTTTTTAACTGATATAATACAGTAATAATAATTACTGTAATAAAATACAATAAAATAATAATTTCCCTGTAAATAGCTGCTACCTTAGAGGGAAAGAGAACAGCAAATCTACACCTGCTCTAAATGAAGTCCTGCCATATGCTACAGAGCTTTCCTGCACATGCTCCCACCTTGTGCACCCAACATCTTTCAATGTACATACATGCACTGGAAGGAAAACCACAAAACCATCCCAGAGCAAATTTTCCTTCAAGCAGTGCAAGCCCTGAATCTGTAAATAAATGGCTCTCTGTGCTATTTCCACTACCAGCCCTCCCCTGGGAAATCTTGTTCAGCCTTGGAAATGCTTTCACTTGTGTGGCCTGGGACAGCATCACCCAGCATGGAATAAAACTGGGGAGCAGATCTGCAGACAGGCATTGTGGGGCACAATAGAGAGGGAGTAGAGCTGCAAAAGCTGCAAACTTTGCCAGTTGTCACTCAGAGCTAGATAAAGGGAAACTAACAAGCTGGTTGAAAGTGTCAGCACAGCAAGAGCTGTTTGATTTATTCTTCGCCGTAGCAATTATTTATTTGTAAATAAAACAAAAAAAAAAGGAACAAACCTAGACACCTGATCAGAGGTGGCATTTGCAGGAGGAAGGAATATACAAGGAATCCTCCCAGGGAGGGCTGTCTGACATTTATTCTTCCCCCACAGATTCACAGATTAACAGATATTAGGGGTTGGAAGGGACCTAGAAGATCATCTAGTCCAACCCCCCTGCCTGAGCAGGATCACCTAGACCAAGTCACACAGGAACAGATCCAGGCGGCTCTTAAGTGTCTCCAGAGGTGGAGACTCCACAACCTCCCTGGGCAGCCTGTTCCAGAGCTCTGTCACCCTCACTGAGAAAAAGTTCTTTCTTGTGTTGACCCTAAACTTCTTGTGCTCCAACTTGCACCCATTGCCTCTCGTCCTGTCATTGGATGACATTGAGAAAAGTCTGGCTCCATCCTCTCTACACTCACCCTTAACATATTTATAGACATTAATGAGGTCCCCCCTCAGTCTCCTCTTCTCCAGGCTAAAGAGCCCCAGCTCTCTCAGCCTCTCCTCAGAAGGCAGATGCTCCACTCCCCTAATCATCTTGGTGGCCCTGCTTTGGACTCTCACCAGTAAATCTCTATCTTTTCTGAACTGGCGTGTCCAAAACTGTTTTAGTTACCTCTGATTTCATTATCTTGATGGAATGGGGAAACCCCACCCCCCCCAAAAAAAACCAAAAACCCAAACAAAAAAAGAAAAACACAAAAAAAAACCAAACAAAAAAAAACCAAACAAAACACAAAACTCGAACAACAAAAACCATAGAAGGTATCAGGGAGAGCAGACACTGTTTTCTCAGCTTCTCCAATTCCCAGTAGCAGTGTCAATATCTCCAGATCCCTGTTTCTGCTGCCCTGGACATCCCTCTACTCCCCATCTCTTGGGAAAAAGCCACATCCCAAGGGTTCTGCAATTCTCTCTCTGCAAGCAGAAAGTCAGGTAAATGCAATGCTGCTCAGCTTCATCCCGCCCACAGGGCTGATGTTTTCCTCTGCATCTGAGGTACTCCCCAGCTACATCCAGCCATACCAACAAGGGGGACCCCATCAATGGGGATACTTTCAGCAAGGCTAGACTATCAAGGACAGGCTTACATACCAAAGAATGAATGAAAACATCCAAGGAATTGAAGAGAGAACAATTAAATGAAACAGCTCACTACCACCGGGATCAATACTACTGAATAATGCATTTTCAGACCAAGCCTGGTGGGTCTCACCCTGAACAAACCAGAAAGGATTTGGGCAGATGTTCAGTACCAACAAACCAAAGCACAATGCCCAAAACTGCCAGGTTTTGCTCCAGGATCTGAAGACAGCACACTCTGGGGAGCAGGTGTTTTCCTGCTGGCTCTTTCATGATCAGGAATCTCATTTTCCAGAATGTCAACAAGACCAAGAGGGCTATACATTGTTTTTTTAATGACAGCTGAACTACACAAAATCTGTCTCTGAGGCTCTAGGAAAACACAGTATATACCATTCAGACTTGCAATAAAACTACTCCTCTTGGCTTTTCTTACCCACCACTCCAGGCTCCTTCATCTTCTCTCGTTCTCATCAGCTTCATCTTCGCTATCAGGAGCCAGTGTTTGGAGCCCAGCCATGGTTCCCAGCATCACATGTGTGAACAGATCAGTATTCTACCCTGAAAGAAGAGGACAAGGTTCAAGACAGCCCCATCATCCTGACTAGGGACTTCCACACACAGCAAGGGGCAGAGAAGCCCCTTGCTGCAAGGTGTCCTCAGCCCTCTGGCACCACACAGACAGGCAGAGTCTTCATCCCAAACCTGTATTGTCTTCAACATACTAGCCTAGTTTCACATGCTACAAATGGGTCTGTTGAGCATAAGAGGCTTTTGCCTTTTCAGAGAGGGAAAATTAAGAGGTGGAAGAGACCTCCTGGGCTAATCATTGCAGCAGCAAGTGACACCTTGTGCAAGTCCATATGTATGCTGACTAAACTCTGTTGCACCAACTACTCAGCACTTTCTTTGTTTCACTGGAATAGCTGCCAGGACAGACTCTTGTCTGTGGAAATGAATAGGTGGAAATCTCAGCAGCAACAGGACAGTTAAACCCATTCCTCCTGATGCTTACCCACACCCTCTGGCCATGCTTGTTTTTTATCAATGCTGCCTCTGGCTCACCAGTTTTGCTAGCTCCTAGCAATTTAACAATTGAGTACATTTAAATATTAAAGGGTGGAGATAAATAATAAATAGAATTAAAAATATTATTTATCTGTAAATGGGTACATCACTCACAAAAACAAAAGAGACAAGAGGAGCCTATCCCCAGGGCTTTAAAGCACCACAGCAAGCAAGGTACCAGCATCACCTTCACTCTGTTGCCACAAGTTCCTGCACAGAACTCATCAGAAATTGAAACAAGAAACTCAGCTCATTACGAGAAAAGGGTTTTTACTCAAAAAAAAAAATTGAGATGTTCAAAATCCTCACTTCAGAGAGAAAAAAATTCCTCTCACCCAAGGCTAATCCTCTGATCTGGTCCCTGTGTAAGGAGAAGCCAGGCAAGATGGGATTCCCAGCTCTCTACCCACACAAAGACAACCCACGCGAGTTAGAGGAGCAGGAACTTTGTTGCTGTGTCTTTAGGATGGCATTAGATGCTTTTGAGTCACAGAGGTTGTGACTGCTGGGAAGCCCAGGAGACCTGAGGATGTTCCTGAAATCAGGTATGCAAGTTATCAGGATCTCTTCTTCTTGGGCCTCTGGAAGCTCCTAATCATAATATCTGCCATTCTTTGGTTGCTGAAGAGGATAGCAAGAATACCGCTCTCCTGACCACATCACTCACTCCCATAAAGTGAAGCACAGCACAGATAGGAGCGTGTAGCCCCACTGTGCCCAGACAACCATCTCTCAAAAGCTCCTGCAAATAGATCCACAAACTTCAGTGACAGCATGATTGCACATTATCTCCTACAACTTGACTTTGATGATTTAGTGGACAATACAAAGAGCAAAGAGAATGTAATAGACATATTGACATTTCCCCAAAATGCATCTTTTTCTGATAAAGCCATTTTCTTAAGAATATGAAAAGCTTTCCTGGAGGCTTTGCTTAAATGCAGTGTGTTAGTTTAAACAGAAGAGGTGGAGCAGTACAACAATGCCCCAGCCCTTCTTAGGGCGTGTGGGACATTTTCTATTTTCAGGGACAATTCTGTTTACAATCCCTCCTCTAAAAGGGCTCATAAAGATTCACTCCTCTTTGGTATTTGAAAAAAAAAAAAAGAGTTAGTCAGAAAATATTATTTTGTCTCCTATTTCTTCCCCATGAAATTTCTAATTTCTAGATTTTTCCATAAGAAATAAAAAGAAAGGGTTTGGGTTTTGTTTGGGTTTTTTTAATTCTTTAGGAAAAACAAAAAACCCACAACAAACAAACAAACAAACCCAAACCTGAAATACTTCAGCCACAGCCCAACTTATCATTATTTGAAATGACTGTCAGAATGCCTGAGGAGATCTGTGATGGAAGAGCCAGAGAAAAGAAGTATGGAGTTTCATGGACAGAATGCTGGGCTACCAAAAATGATGCAAAGTTTGGGCTAGGAAACCAGTTTCTGTGGCTTTCTGCAAGATCAAGAATTTTAAAAGCTGTGCCTTTGGGAACACACCTAGAAGTAAAGGAGCTGGATTTGCTGAAGATACATACTCGGCATCTTTAAAAAGTAAAATTGCTGACAAACAATAACTTGAGTTGGAGGATGAGTAAATGTATTGGCCAAACTTGGAGAAAAAATAACATGTCATTTTTTTTCCTTTTTCACAACAAGAGGACCTGTGGGATTTTTGCCCCAGATGTCAGAATAGACAGGACTACGCCTTTGCAGTTTCTCTTCTCAGTTCACTGATCTGTCACTATGTCCATGACAGACATCTGGCATCAGAGTTTCCAGGCCCGACATTGACAGCCACAAAGACAATATTCCCCTTCGTTCCCTCACTTAGCTCTTTAGACAGATACCAGAAATTAATTGGTTTTCTTTAATGCTGCTGCAGAGAAGTCTGATTTTGAAAAATGTTTATTTAAACTAACTTTTTTTTTTAATAGGTTTTCTGTTTACCTTTTGGACAAAGCTCCAAGAAAAAGCTACAAAGCTAAAAAGCTACAGGGCACAAGATGGACCTTGACAAGGCCCATATGCCAGAAATCGGAAGGACAGTCCAACCAACTCGCCATGGAAATAGTTGTGATCTGCCTCCTGGGTACTACTCATATTCACTGTTACAAACCCCAGAGCTCCCTGCAGACAACATCTGCCAACCAAGGACAGTCTCCTTTACTTCACTTGCAGAGATTTCCATTTAGGTAAATAGAAAGTTTGCAACCAAATAACCATCAGGATAAGCAGGTGTTTCTGCTACAGTACAGTCTTAATGCAATGCTGGGCACTGTATACTCTCTCAAAGGGAGCAATAACCACAACCGACCCCTTGGCATCCCCAAATGGACTTCAACTGGGCCACCAGCACTGCCAAGTCCCTAGCACAGGGGGATAAACCCCTCATCCCATTGGCACAGCCTCACATTGGATTGGGGAGCACTTTCAGAGCAGTGCTGAGACCTCTTATCACCAGCCAGGCACCCCATCCACACCAGCTTTTCAGCAGCAGGGGTTTTTCCCCATGAGGCTCCCACCAGCTGAGTACATCAGGAAGCACCTCACCTCCAGACACACAGGTTAGAGCTGCGTGATGGAGGATGAACTCACAAGCTAAAAACATGGCTTCATTTTATTGCAATAAAGAACAATCAAGTAATGACAAGCTGAGGGGTGAGCAACATGCTAATGGGCAAACTGTCATAGAGCAAAGCAAAAGAAGACACTGTCCTCCTGCTCTTTGCCTTCCTCTAATCCCCAGCCACATGCGATTGCCCACAGAAGTACCAGACAATGCTGAGAAAGCTGTCACCAAAGGACTGATTCATAGGCACTTAATTTATGCTCAGCCTTTCAGCCTGGTTGCTTCCTCCAATTGCAGCCATCAATGACAGCAGCCCCCTGCACAGCCCAGTTCTGCTTGCTTTCTACCTGGCCTTCCAGAAAGCACCACTACTTTGAACTCCTCACATAATCACTAATGCAGTAACAGCAGACACTTCTTTAATGTGGATATAATCACCACTGAGTAACACTGCCAAGTACAGTGTATTTGTTTTTATGGCAAAGGAAAAATGTTCCTGCCTGCAGACAGGTATCCCTCCCGGACCTCCAGAATGGCTTTACTCAAAAGTAGGAGGCGTGCAACTGGACAGGTGAAACGCTGAGGTTTGCTGGAAGGATGAAGTGGGCTCCCAAAGCAGCCACAGCCTCAGGAAGGCATTTGCAGACATCCCATACTCTAAGCTAAAAACAGTTCACACCTGGCTGCAATACTCTAGAGTGGGTGACCCATCCATTGCAATGAAGCAGTATTGGCAGTTTAGGAGGGCACAGCTTCTTTGGAGCACGCTGTTAAATTAACCATTAACAGAAAAGCTGACTTGGTTTTATGATTCTTTGGCCAAGCTGATTTTTCTAGAACTGCAGACCTCACCCTATCAACATCCCAGGCAAGCTCTTACCCTTAATCACAGCCACCTCCTGCCCTTCTCAATAGCAGGGCCCTTCAGCAGAACTAAGACCATCCCAATATGTCACAAAACAGCACGTGCACAAACACAGGAACCACATCAGATTTCAAGGTAAAAATAAAGTTCCACCCCCTCTGAGATTGCTTTAGCTGGGATGCTTCTTGAAATGGAAACCACAGAAATAATTTATCAGTGAGAAACCCAGACCTTCTGTTGCATTCTGGGTATCCAACCTAATTCAATTTTCCTGAAGAAGCAGAGTGCACCAGGACAATCAGAAAAGCAATATGTAGTTTTCATCGGATGGCTCACAGCAGACCTAACCGAAGAACCACAAATGAGATATCATCCCCCAAATCAAAATAAGATTTTATCAGATTTCACCTCAACAACACAGATTAATACACCAAAAATCCCCAGATCTAACTTCCCTTAGACATAGGGGAGAATGGGCTGAGAACCCACTTTGTAACTGCTGTGACTCACACCAGTATCTACAAACAGCCAAGCCAAGTGCACCAGACTTCAAAGGTTTTGAGGAATGATCTGACCCTCTGCCTTCACTGTCATTTGTGTGAGTTTCTGATCTCCCTCATGCTGGGACATCTAGGGCACCCAGCTGGATGAGCAGGAAGATGATGAGCTTGGACTAATAATCACAGTAGGCACGGACTACCAAAGAGAAGAACCACAGAGAAAACAGCAGAACTGTGATGAAGTTCTCTCCTCTTCCCCCATGTATTCCCCTTCAAACAGGGTAATGTTGCTGCCTGGCTTCCATGGACCCTGAGAGGAAGGAGAAACAAACTCAAGCTGAGGAGGTGCTCAGGAACTGTGATAGGAGCCAGGCAAACCTATAGAACAAGAGGACTTTCACTCAAGAAGCACATTAAATATAAAAGAGAAGTCACTGTGGATGTTAATATATAGCATCAGGATTTAATCCCCCCTCCTGTTCTTAGTATCATGTGACAACATTAATTAAATGTGCTTCTGACCCTGCCGCACTTCTTTAAATATTTGCCATTCTCCACAATCACTATTTGGTTAATTAAATGAAATTAATGAGCTCTTTAGATTGTGCTGCAATCTTTCAGATGCAAGCATGGCACTTGGAATCACTGTTCCCTTTCTCTGCTCTTGCAGTTTAACTTAGTGCATTCAGTTCTAGAAGCAGCAGCTCAACAGTAGACTAATCAATTAACAGGGCAGTCAGGCACAAGAACAGGGAAGGAGGAAAGACCAAGGCCAGAAAGATGCAGCTCTCTAACTTTCCCATGGGACCTGATGCCACAGAGCCCACGACTCTGGGAGGGTGCTGGCACATAGCTTTGTTTAGCAAATGCTTCACCAAGGTGAAGATCAGCTAGAGGAGTCTGATGTGGCAGGACCTGAATCCAGGTTACATCCACTCTAATTTGTATGCAAAAGCAAGTGACACTGGAAAAGAAGAGCCTGGGTTTAAAACTTTCAGACATGTCTCCTAATAGCAGCCACTGGGTCCAGCTGAAATAGAAGGGGCTTCACTCAAAACTAGCAGAGGCCACGGGGTTGTCTTCCCACCACTCAGACCACTGTGATCTTTAAACCCCTTCCTTGAGCATTTTAGCAGGCAAAGTGCATGTGGACCCCATCCATGCATCCAGGCAACTCTCTGTGATCACTTTGATAATCACCCACCCTAATTCTCTGCCATGTTAATACAAACTACCCTCAGGCAACCAGTCTTTCCCACATCTTCCCCTTGACAGGAGCAGTACTCACAGCTCAGTGTCCACCACTGAAATAACGCCATGACAACAGCAAGCAAAGGCTCTTTGTCTTCAGGCTGCACCACCTTTACAAACAAGCACAATTTCCACCTTTTTGAGCAGGAAGGAGTCACCCCAGAGCAATGCTCAGTTTTTCTATTGTCTTGTGAAGCTTCATCAAAGAATTAACTCAGATCAAAAAGTCTCTTCAACAGCACAAAATCCTCTGATGGGGAGGAAAAGGAGGGGATCGGGTGGACAATAAGTTGAAAAAAACTTCAGTAAACCAAGAAAGCAAATAAGTGTACTTCTGCATGCATATAAGTCCCACAGTTCAGAGATTGTGTTAACTATGGTGACTCCTAATAGCACCAGAGGAATTCAGGGTAGGAAATGTATGCAAATTGAATTCTCTCTGTGGCTGTATTTGCCAATAGTTTGGAATGAAAAGCTTTATCAAGCTCTCAGTCCCTAGGCTTTTGTAATTTACTTTTTAGCCCAGAAGTTACACAACGGCAAATGGGGCCTGCTAGGGAAAAGCAAGGGGATGATGAGTAGCACAAATGTGGAAGGAGTGAGAGGAAAGCATTCACACAGTAAGACAGTGAAAATTCTTAAAATAAAAAAAAAAATAAAAAATTACCCCAATTCTCCACAAAAGCCTCAGCAAAAACAATGCCACAGTTGCTCTTTTAGAGCACATGAAAAAAACCCTACTTCTTTCTAGTCACACGTGGCAGGATAGAAGCTGGAAAACCCACACTAGCTCTGTTCCCACACTCATCCATTGCACATCCCCACATTCAAACTACTATCTCAGAAGACTCCTGAACCTTGCATGCTGTACATCTTAAAGGATTATCACACCTTAGTTTGAAAAAAGACAGCATCACCTCTAATGTCTACCTCCGACTTTGAAAGCTGTTATCACAACAATCAAAATGCCAGGCTCTGAACTACAGTATCTGCAGGTTAGACAGTTATTTTACAACCCTGAAATTTCAGACACCTAAGAACTCTTTGGGTGATTTTGACTTCCCTCTTGTTTAAAGGATTTGAACCCCACTGCCTTTGGTAGCTGAAGATTAAGCAGAGGGGAAAAGTGTGGCTGTCATTTATCCATGACCCTTGGGGGGCTACAAGCAATACTGGCTCACTGACAGCAGAGCCCCTAGCCAGAAGGTGGAGAAGGAAAAATCAACAGCATCATGAAAAATAAATAAGAAGACTAGGTTGACTGCTTGCCATCTACTAAGCCTGCAGAGGGGAGCTCTTGGCTTCTCAGCCAGTAGGACTGCAGAGAGAGGGATCACTAGTTTAAGGCAGATAGTACCACACAGGAGGAGATGTCCAGAGGAAGATGAGTGAATCCCTGAAAATGGTGGGCATGAAACATTACCATGGCTTTTGGACAACTTCTGAAATAGCAAGGGTATGCTGGACCTCTGGTGGGTTTTCCACCAACAGTTGCTGTAAACTCAACAGCAAAGATGTGGCAAACTCAACAGGCAGCACGTGGACATCTGTTAGTTCAGCTGAGAAAGGCTGGGAAGCCGGTATTTGCTGAGGGGAGTTATCTCTAAAGCAAAAGCAAGCTGGCCATTCTATTCTCAGAGCATTCCAAATGACACTAATCACCATATTCATATACATAATTGATCCCATGTTTAACAACTGAATCCTGCTTTCCATCTTCCTCTGGAGGCAGTCACAGTACTACCTGCAGAAATTAGGTACCCACATACCCACTGAGTAAACTTTGATCTTTGCAAACTGTGCAGCATACAGTGACACATAAGGCAGAGGGTGTGCACACTGCTTTATGCACCTGAAAGTGTTCAGTGACGTGAACCAATTTTCCATACTGCAGCAGTAGCCCTCATGTTCTCCCCCAGCTTGAGCTACCTGCACCATGCATTTAGAGCAGCTGGGACTTCATGTCTCTATTTCAGCTGTCCTGGTTTGAGTGAGAACTGAACAGATTCTGTTCAGTGATTTTGCTTTTCAGCTCAGGTTTTCTAACTAACTGCACTTTCTGAAGTTAGCAACATGTTTTGCAGACACTGTCTGCTTCTAGCAGTGATAATCTTATGTTTAGAGTTATTACCAAGGATTGGAATGCATACCAAGACCACTGCTAGCACTTGTGTATCACACTGGGGGTGCAGAAAGTGAAAGACTGCACCTGCAGGGAGGAGCAGACAGGACAGGTGACCCCAAACTTACAAATGAGGTATTCCATCCCATGTACATCATATCCAGTATAATAAACTCTGGGATCTAGAGGGTGTTTAAGCAGGCTAAGCAAGCTAGCTAGGCTAGGCCCTTGGCTAGGTCCAACTAGGCTCTTGGCTCAGGGTGTTGTTTGTTGGCGTTCTTCCTCTCTTGAGGGGTTCTCCCACTCAGAGCACCAAGGAGGACTCTGTCCATACTGCCTTTGATCCTGATTGGTGTGTTCCTGAACCCGGTGCCAGAATCCAGCTCCTGAACACAACTCCCATCTGCTGCCTCCTGAACACAACTCCCATCTGCTGCGAGGCCTAGTCTGGGACTCCCCCTGTGCCAACTCCACAGCATCAGTGACGGTGATGTGATTACCATCAAGGGGGTTGGGTTCAGTACTGGTTTTTTATGTATTTATATATATTCCATTATTATTATTTTCATTAAAACTGTTCTAGTTTCCTTTTCTAATCGCTAAGTCTCTCGTTTTCCTTTTCTCTGTTGGGGAGGGAGGGGGGTTAAAAGAGAGAGTCTGTTATAAATCTGGGGATTGCCCTGGCCCTGTGACACAGCTTAACCAACACTCCAGCTGATGAAGCAATGCTGCTTCCACAGTGTTGGTTTATTTAGAATGGGTGAACAATCTTCAGTTTTCTTTAAATCAAATCAAAACTCAAATTCTGGCTCAAATAAGGCCTCCAGAATTTACATTCTGGTCAGAAATGCATCAGGCACACACACATTCAGGATAACTTTACCTTGATTTGGGTTCTAGTTGGTGTGCAACTGTGGAAGCAAAAGCTTCAACACAAGGCTCTACAAACCTGTTGCACACAGTCCCATCCCTCCCAAGAGCAGCCAGCCCCTGGTCCAACTTCAAGACAAGTACCTTATGTGCTATCATCAGATACTGGTTGCAGCATCCAGGTTGTCCCAGCAGCAGACATTTACTTGGGCAGGAATAAACTTCACACTACTTTAACCTGCACAAGACCATCTCCTATAGCAAGAGCAAACAAATGCCCATGTCCCTGTGAGTATTTCTTAGCAGGTATCTTTGCTCTCACACTTTGTCCTTAGTTTTCTCCTGTGGGCATAAAGGGGGACATGCAGGAACAGACAGCAACCAATGCAGAAGATGTCATCTCGAAACAAAGCTGAAAGCCCCAGGGCTGTTTGGAAATACATTCTTACAAATGCAACTGCATTTCCGAAGTATATTTATATCTTATCTATGCTGTTTACCCATATGTTCAATAAACCATTATCCATTATCTGATAAGGTGCTTGCACTGAATTTCTAAGCCAGGCTTACAGTTCGCACAGGACATGCTGGGAATACAAAACAAAAAATAAACAGAGCAGCTGTCTCCAGCGAGGCTGCTTTGCTACCAGGGAACTGGTGACATCGCCATCCATGAGACCAAAGCCTGGTCTGAGCTGGATACAACAGGCTTGTGTTATGCAGAACAGCCTCCTTTTTAGTTAATTACATGTCTGAGATCCCTTCTGATGATAGAAGCAACATTACAACGCAAGCCATGTTTCCTCTCTTCTGCACTGCATTCATATCTGCCCTGCCCAGACCCTTGCAACAGCCAAGCAGAAATAGCCTCTGCTGTTCAATATCCCCAGGGCTCCCACAAAAGCCTCAGCCTGGAAGCAAAGAGGAAGAAAAAAGGGAGCTTAGTTCAGAGACCTGCATCTTGAATAGATAGGAACACTCTTTATTTGTGCTGTCTGTGGCCCAGGTAGAAAACCAGAGGAGCAAGAGTAATGCACATCCAAAGTCCTTTCTGATCCTGCCCTCTCCTTTCGTCTGTTCCAGCACGAAAAGGAGAGATGGTGCATCCCAGTCCCATCTCTCTCCCCTATGACACTCCCTTCAGCTCCAGGAACCAAAACTGGTACCATTTAGGCCTGGAAGAGTTTTGCCACAGCTTTCAGCATGGTCATCGTCTCTTTCCTATCTCAGTTCCTGGTCCAAGTACTAGCTGTATTGGATGGATATTTCCATAGGGAATAGGGGGAGAAAGGTGAAAGAAGAGGGTGGGGAGTCAGGTTCAAGTCATATGAAAACCAGCTAGAGTATATCTTAAAAACAGACTACAAGGAAGTGTGACATCCAATTTCTTGGGAAGGGGAGACAGAACAGTAATTAAATTTTCTGATCTTGTTAGCCAATTTCTCCAATCACTGCCCCTGAACTGGAGAAGGCAAGGGAGAGGGGAGATGCTTGCGTCAGTGACACTTGTGAGGGAAATTAGGTTTTCACGGATTATTGGGTTAGTTCCACTTCTCCCACTTTTTAATTTGTCTGTATGCGCTTCCGAGCTGAAAGGCCAAGAAGTTTCCTTTTTTTTTTTTTTAATTAAAATATGTATTTTTGGAAGATGAAAACTTAAGAAGGGGGGAAGACCTCCCAAACTTCTTGTTAATCCCACCTCAGCTAGAAGGACATGCATGGTTGAGCAGGGAAATACTGGATAAACTTAAGCAAAAAAAGTAAACATATAAAACATGGAACGAGGGGCAGGCCACTTGGGAAGAAAACAGGGAGGTTGTCACAGGATGCAGGGATGTGACAATGAAAGCTAAGGCCTCCACAGAACTAAACCTGGCAAGGGAGGTCAAGGATAACAAGAAAAGCTTCTACAAGTTATGTTGGAGTCAAAAGGAAGTCTAGAGGTAATGTGGGTCCGCTGTTGAATGAAGTGGGTACCCTGGTGACTGAGGATATAGAGAAGGCTGAGTTACTGAATGCCACTTTTGCCTCAGTCTTTACTACTAAGGCTAGCTACCAGGAGTAGTCTGTCTGCTAAATGCATGGCCATGTCCTGAGACCTTTTCAAAGCATGCAGAGGAATATCTGCCTAGGGACATCAGTAAGTAGTGTGTCTACAAAGAAATCTGTTTGTGTTAATCTCATATGGCACAGAATAATAGTGCTCAGTGCTAGCTAAGTGCTGGACAAATATTACTGTCTGTTTTTTTAAAAAAAACTTGTTGCTGGAGCTTAAGCTACAGTGCCTGCTTCTGTGGGAGAGCTGGCAGGAGCCTAACTTTCTTCCTGGGTCACCACTATGGGTCTCAGGACAGGATGCTTCTTCAGAGGAGTGAATGGGAAAGCCTGTTGTTACTTGCATTTTGCTCTTGGCTCCAGTATTAAGTGCTATCCTGGTTAGCTGCTTCCCACATCTTCTACCCATGAAAGGCCCCTGAGCAACTTGCAGGGTGCCAGCAGTTGCAGCAGGGTGTAGCACACTACACCTGCAGCTGCTCCAGTGTCAGCTGCCCTCTTTCTGTAAGTGGATGGCCCTGGCAACTGCTAGGCTGTTCGTTACCATTGCACTGCTCCGTACAAAATAAGGCAAAATGAAAACAACTTCTTTCACTGCAGCTATGCAATCTGTGAACTCATAAAGTCTGAAGCGCTTTTAATTATGATCTTGTTCCAGTTATGCCCAGGCTTTTTGTTTCCTCCCATAGAACAGGCCAACTCTCTGAGGTCATTATGAGTTTCAGTTACAGAACTTCTGGGACACACTATTAGGAAAACTGGAGAGTTTCCCCTTCATAAAACTAGGCACCTGCAATGTGTGATCTGTTGTTCCCCAGAGAACTGTTCTCCTCACTATAATGTTGCTGAAAGCAGAACAAACATATTTGTTTCTGGACATGAAAGAACCTCTTTTCCTCTGGCTCCTCAATGCACCAGGAGCCCCATGGTCTCCTCCCAGCTGTGAGGTGGCAGGGTCTGATGAAGCAAAGGGGCCTTAGCCTATGCTAGTTTATGCTTCTCACTCCTGAGCTTGGAGATGAGATTTCAGCCAAACTCACTCCCTACACCCTGAACTTTAGCTGATGTGGAAATGAACTCTGAGCCCTCTCTGGAGAGGGAAGAGAGGATCTGTAAACAGAGAGTCAAGCTGAGAGATCCCTTTCAGTTCCCTGCTCCTGCTGAGTTTGGGTGTAAAAGGACAAAACCACAACTCTCTTCCGTTTCTGTCTGTGTGCATATCCAGGCTTGTCCCAGGCTTTCTTGTCGCCCCTCCCCGCACCATTCCTCCCCGGCCTGACCACCCGGCCCCACCCCCCGCAGGCAAGGGAAAGAAAAAAGAAAAAAGGGTTGAGTTCTTTCCTTCTTTAAAAAAAAAAAAAAAAAAAGGTTTGGTTTTTTTCCTTTTTTAAAAAAAAAAAAAAAAAAAGGAATTGCTACCCCTTCACAGTAGGACACAAGCAAAAAGCAGGCGTGCAACAGAGATAGCGAGGGATGGAGAAACCGGCACACTTGCACATTGGTTTAGTGGTGATAAAAAAATACCATGGCACTGGATTTCAGGAAATCCTTCTACACTAAATCAAAGCAGAGAATTTACAGCAAATTAATGAAATGATTTTCTGACTTGAATCATCATCTGTGAATTATCATGTCTTTACTCATTAAATAAATTATCTGTGTCTTCCAAGACATTAAGAACGCATAAATTACAGCCCTTCATAAATAAATTGGTTTTGCCTGGATTTAAATATAGAGAATAAAGTATGAGGAAGAAAAGAATACAAGATGTGAGGGAAGCAAAGAGGCCAAAAAAGCAAGCACAAAGAGAAGAGGAGAGAGCGAAATAAGAGAATGCAGTAAGCAAAGAAAGAAAGGAAAAAAAACCAACAAAACAACTCTAAAAATGGAGATATACAATATGCCCAGCTCAGAAGGGAAGGAAATGAGGAAGGAAAGATGAAGCAAGGGGATGAAAGAGGACAGACAGTACAAGTAGCAGTGTGCAATCTTTCAGGTCCATGTTAATTGCAGCTTGGTGAATGTGGCAGGAAATGAACTGCTAACAGCCAAATAAACCCTCTCATAAATTTTATAAATTATTTCATTCCAGTTGATCTTGTTTCACGTCAATAAGCACAAACAGTCTGTCCAATAGATATCTGAAATGCATTACCAACAAGGGAAAAAGACTTTTTCATAGAGTACTGACAATATTTTCTGAAAAGGGACCCAGGATTTGTAAACGGCAACAGAAAGGTAATGGCAAGGACTGAGGGTCAGACAGACACAGGTCTCCTGTGGCTTACCTATCAAGTGAGGGCAAACCAACACTAGTTGGGCTTCTGATGGGAGATCTCTGCTGCAGTCTTCCAATCCAATTCCTGCTCTACTTCTAATCTGCTACAGCTCAAGTGCACATTGATAAGAAATGCAGCTCTCTACACAGGTGAAGCCTCCACGGGACAAAGATGTGATTTCCATCATCCAGAAGGATACCAGTACCAAGCACTTCACAACAACACTAGCCTTGCTAGGAATAGGTACAACTTTTAAGATTTAGAGAGCCTGCTGCTCCAGGCTGAGGCTGCAAAAGTACCAGCTGAATGTTCACGGTGTCCAGTGTCCTAGTTTGGACAGGTATTATCTTAAATTTTATGAAGTGTGAGACCCGGGGCTTATAAGGAGACAAGAATTTACTAAAACAATATATATATAGGGAAAAAAAGATAAAAACTCTTGTTATAGAGCGCAAAATCAAACCGCAAAAATGCACAATCAGTAGAATGCAAAACCAAGTAACAACAAAAGGTATAATCAGTACTTTGAACCAACAATACATATATACGACAGACACAGATGGCTGATCCCCTCCCCCTAATCAACAGGGCCCGCGGAACGCGCCGCCAAAAAGAGGGGGGGGTGGGGAGAAACAGGGAGGTGGGCAAGGGGGGGGAAACGCCACGAGGGTGGCCAGAAACAGAAAAAGAAATTCCTGCTCCAGGCTTCTTCCTCAAGAAGAAAACAGTCTCAGGAGATTAAAGCGCCAGACGAACCCACGAAATACACAGCCGACAAAGGTGCTCCGGGAGAAAACCTGTCGCTAAAATGGCTTGCAGGAGATGGCTCAGTCTGCCAAAACTGGGAAACAATCTGGGGAGAAAGTCTACGCCGAGAAGCAGAGCGCGAGAGACAGTCCCCTCTCTCCAAAACCACACCTCTTTTCCGTTTCTGTCTGTGTGCGTGTCCAGGCTTGCCCAGTCCCGTCGCCCCCGCTTCCCCTCCCCAATGCCTCCCCGGCCCCGACCAGCCAGGCCCCACCCCCACAGGCAGGATAAAAAAAAAAAAAAAAAAGGTTTGGGTTCTTTTTTTTTTTAAAAAAAAAAACAGAAACAAAAAAAAAAAAGGGAATTGTTACCCCTTGACACAGAGTAAACCCTTTCTCAGTCAGATCCTTGCCATTTTCTCGAAGATGGGTTCTCATCTTTGTTCTAGTGCCAACAGGATAAGTACAGGCCAAAATAATCAGCTGCATTCCAAGCTTCCTGTCACAGTGTGAGAAATAAACCATATTCTGTGAAGAAGAGGGTTTGATGACTGTTTGCGTGTACATGGTGAGAGACATTCTCCATGGAGAGAGCCTTTGCACAGAGCAAGACCCTTGCCCTGAAAAAGATATCTCTGGTTTCGGCAGATTTCTCTTGAGAAGTACTCAGTTGGACAGTTTAGTAGCCATGACAGTGATTAAGTCTCTTGACCTTTCCTGTGGAACACAGCACAACCACATGACATTTTACTGGCAGATGAGACCTCACACTGAAGTGGCTAAAAGTCATACAGTCAAACTGGAGTGGCACCAAGCCCAAGCTGAGTATTTGGCTCCTTGGTGAAACTCATTAGGTCACCACCATAGAACTGCAGCCTCAAGAACTTTTTTCTGGCCAGTTCAGAGACAGACACATATCTGCCTTCAAAGTCCTACATGGTCATTCCCTTGATCTCAAGGGAACAGTCTCTAAAGCCAGCTGTGGTTTATGCTCCTTCTTCATAATACTGAGTTTCTTGTCCTCCACTCCAGCTGATCTTCCCATAGATATCCAGCCCAAACTCTCATACCCACTGCTTCCCTGAAAACCAGCCCTCAAGGGAGGTAACATCTCACCTATTCCAGTAATTAACTCAGGATGGGTACTGACTGGTAATGGAAAAGCCTTTCCCAAAACAGTCAGGTTTTAAGCAGGTTTTAGAAAGGGTCAGAGCAGCCAGCATGGATCTTGCCATCTCCATGCAGCCAGAATCATCCCTGGGAATATTTATCTCCCTTTTTCTTGGGTAAACAGCTCACTTGGTTCTGCTTTCTCTATACAGCCCAAGGACTCTGAAGATGCCTCTCTTTCCATCACCAGCTGAGGCAGTTTGGATACTCTGTTCCAAGAAGGGGATTTCCAGCAGTCCCCAAGTAACAAGCAAGCCCATCTGAGTGTGAGGCAGGTCACTCTTCTCCCTTGCCTCTTTTCACTCTGAGTGTTTAGTGTGGAAGTCCCGGGAGAGGCTGTAGCAGCTGCAGCCTTTGTTTGCCCTCAGCCTGGCTGCACATGTCCCCAGGCGTCACCTGTCACCTGGGGCCCTTCCCACAGGCTGCAGCCAGCACACATCTGCCCGCAGCAGGCGGGATGTTCCCTCCTCCCTAATATGCAAGGATGGAGAGCCAAAGATTTATGTACTCTGCAATTTTCATGCACTCTCAGAAAGGCTGTGGAGGGAAAACTTCACCACTCACAAAAGCCTCCATCTGTGAGTTTATTTATCCATGCTGGGAAGGTTGTTTATTTTGTTTCTGGGTGGAAAGTACACTGGGATCAGGACTTAATTGTATTGTTTGTCGAATTAATTGCTCTTTTGATCAGCCTTTCTCCCATAATGCTTGGGAATGGGACATCTTTGCTGCACTGTGGGAATGGAGAGGGTTAAAGCTGTTTCTCCCTTGAAGATGAACAAACTCCAGCACACAATTCGAAGAAGGGGCTATTCTGGGGGCGGAACATGAGATACCTGATGCAAATACTGTTTCAGAATAAAGTGTTCAGTGAGGTTAGGCATCCTGGGGAAAGAGTACAGGCCCAAGGCAGAGAAGCATATGGATATGTAAGGGGTTGATCTTTTCTTTTTCCAGCTGACACCTGCCCAGCCAGCCCACTCAGGACTGGTGTGCCCAAGAAAGGACCTGCTGCTGAAGCTTGCCCTCTCACCAATTGATGGCCTGGGGTGGCCTGTAACCTCCTCTCCAGCCACAAGAGCAAACATAGTGTATTTTCCAGGTCACCTGAGGAATCATGGGATGCAGAGTAGACAAGAGTTCAGTATTATTTCCATATTATAAGTTTCCCCCCACCTCATTTTCATTCCCAGCTTGTTTTCTTTCTTTCTTTTCCTTTTTAAATTTTGCCATCAAACACCAAGCTCAAATGAACTGCTTGAAATAGCTCCTTTTTTTTTTTCCACTTTCACAATCACAGGACTCAATTTTTAGAGTTCTTTTCCTGCCTCTCCCACTTCCTACACACACTTCCCTCTGCTTGCTGGCCTTTGAATGAAACACAATAACCAGTGGCCATGTCTAACACCACATTTCACATACACATGCTTTTTCATTTCCTCTCCTCCTCTCTACAAAATGAAACCAGCATCAAGACTCCTAACAGATTGGGGTCATCACTCTTCCACTCTTCCCTAGGCAGGACATCTCTCCACAAGCTGTAATTGTCTATAGAGCCTTCTCTACCCAACACAAGAATCATCTAAAGGGGATGATGTGGTCAATGAGATAACAAACCTCCCAACATGTTAACAACATTCCACAGTAGACAGCAGCCTGATTTTTTCCTTGGACTAGACATCCTAGTAGAGTCCATGGAGCATGTCAGGCCAGGAAGGTGAAATCCACAGAGTACCAACCAACCCTCCAGACCTAATCCTGCCTCTTCTCCTCCCCACTGCAGTCTCTGGGAATCTGCATTCCATGACAGGTAGTGAGCTGTTGGACGCAGCAAGATGTTTCAATCAGCAGATGTCTCTTGTGTCTGAGTCAGCCCCAATCCTTGCTGATAAGGAATGAAGAGTGTCTGTGTCTGTCCAGGTGCACATCTCTATATATTTATCTTTTTTCCTTCAGAAAGATGTCACACCAAAAATAACATATTAGTGGAAGAAAGCAATGTCAGGTGTAATATAATAATGTGATCAGGAGGCTGGGGGAGTGTGTGTGCCTGTATGGCTGACATGCTGGTCTGTCTGCTGTATTGATAAATGGCTATGGTTCAGGACTGATTTTCTCTCCTACTTCACACCCGTATCTCCCACTGCCCCCCAATCAGACATGGAAAATGGGGTGATAAATAGGAGGAAGTGCTTACTCAGCACTTTTTTTGCTCCTCCTCCTCCCCCCCCCCCCTCTCCCCCCCCCCCCCCCCAAAAAAAAGAAAAAAGGGGGGTAAAAAAAGGGGAGAGTTTTTTCCCCCCCTTTTTTTTTCCCCCCCCCCCCCCCCCCCCCCCCCCCAAACCACCTGTGTTTGACACTGCAGGCAAAACACACATCCCCAGGCCAGAGATTGTAGAATATGACAGGAATGGCTAGACCACATCAGGCTGCAGGCTGGGCTACCCTGTGCTCCATTTCCCACCCAGACAAACAGGGAAAAGACATGCTAAATGAAGCAAGAACCAGCAGCATGTCCAATGGCCTCCAACAGACTGTGTTATAGAGATTTACCAGGACAGAAAGAGCACCATACACCTCCTTCTATTTAATTAATGATCTTCCACAGGCTAGTCTAACCCAGCTCTGAACCTAAAGCCAAAGGCTGGAATTCAGCTCTAGTTCTGTTTCAGCAACATTGTGGTGCTGCACTAGGTAGTGAGGAACCTCAGGAGGGACAGCATCCACCACAGCTAGTTTAGAACTACAAGGAAGGAAGAGGATTTTGGACACATCCTTGTCCCAGGATGGTGTGCTGCACTACTACTACCTTCTAACACAGCACACCCATCAATACCAGCTGGTACTGTGACAATGTCCTCAGATATTCTCAGATCAAAACTCAGCAAAGACCAATCCTAATCCTGCAGGATGGTGCATCCCAGAGCTCTCTGCTCAGTCCACAAACCGCCTCCAGAAAAAAAATGGACCTACTAGTGACTATTTCCCCACTGGGAAGGCCTAAAACAGCATCAGCTTCAACCACCACCGCAACTCATCCCTGATGCTCATGTTTGGCCAGCTGTGCTGTGCAGCACAGGTCCTGCCAAACAGTGCCACTCTTTTTATTCTGACCTGTTTCAAAGTGTTAGCAGAGGCCCACAAAGCTGCTTTCTTCAAGACAGGCAATGGCACAAGACTGTACTGCCCTTTTGTTACTTACACTCATCAGTTAAATTACTCAGACAGCTATTTGGACATACATGGGAACATGTAATGGGTTAGTACCCTGAAAAAGAAACCTTCCTTCCTTCCTTCAGTAGCTTTACAAAAGTTGTTTTTCTTTTTCCACCATTTTATTCCTCAGTCCAGAAGAACATCTCCTGTCTTATGAATCCTTTTCACTAGAGTTGACTGAAAAGGTAGATGAGACAAAGCACAGCCAACTTTTTCAGGAGGACTTGTCATAACATGGTCATAAGACCCAGGGCACACCTATGTCTAAGAAACTTGAAAATCCAGATGCAACTGTTGACTAGAACAGGTTCTGGACAAAACACATGGTGTGGATTAAAATCTGGATCTTATCTCAGCAGGGTAAGTCTGGAAGGGACTGATGTTGCTCTCTGGCCTATTTAACCTGTGCCAGGCAAAATACTCTCAATCAAAACCAATTATTTTTGATGGAACATCTCTTATACACAGGTATCCAGCACCACTTGAATGTTTTCCAGTGAGGAAAAACTGATTCCACCTGCTAGTAATCTGTTTCAACATCTAGAGAATTTTTCTGCAAAGAAAAAAAAAAAAGGGGAAATACACAAAGACAACAAACACATCTTGCTCCCACATAGGCTTCTTATCTTCAGCTTGAATAGATGGGTCCCATTTTGGCACCACCTGGGAAGGAGCCCTGAGGGATCAGGTTCTTCTCATATGCCTTCTACTCTTCAGGAAACACACTCTTTATTTCAGCACTTTCAGAAGAACCACCCCAGGGCACAACACTATCACATATCACAGTAGTGTAGATTTTACATCCCCAAGCTCTGCCTTGAATGATGACATTAATTGAAATGGCTGCAGAAGTGCCAGGGCTGAGATCCAGATCTGTGACCTGCTCTGACTCCAGGCTTCTATATGGCTGGTGCAGACCTGCTGGCTCTCAGCTCACTGCAAATATGTTCCTCTTTGCTATTAAATATTCTCCCTCCAGTCCTTTCCATTTCCTTCACCTCATCACCAAAATCCAAGACCAGGGGAGGTGACAGGCCGGAGCAGGCCCATGGCCATCTTGTCCAGTGTCCAATTTGGGGCAGTGCCAGGCTGAAGTATAAGATTCCTACTGACAGCACATATGCAAATCAGGTCTCATTCTGAAGTCCTTAATAGCACAAAACTGATTTAACTCTTTCAAACACAAAAAAAAACAAAAGCCCTTTCAAAATGTGTGCTACTGTACAAAAAATTCTGGGTAGTTTTGATTGCAATTACCAAACCGGCCTCCTTATAAAACTTGCCAAGTTCTTGATTTCACTTTCTTAATTCCATCCAGTAGCACCGTGTTGCACAGAAAGATGCAATGTGTTTCCTTTAGCAGTTACTAATTAATTTAACAAGTGATCCTGCCAACTCTTTGTTTTCTATCCTACTCCTTTTCAACTTGGTCAGTTGTTGAAGGAATCTACAGGATCCATAAAAAGTAACGAGGCAATAGTCACTGTGATGATTCTTCAATTACAGCTGTACAGGTATGTGCACCAGCATGGAAAACTGTTTCTTCTGCTAATGAGACTAATGTTCCTGTACCTGGGGAATTCTGCACTCTGATCAGGAGAGCCCAATCAAAACCTCTGCAAATTTCCAATTAAACCAGACAAAGGAGGGAGGAAGACACCAAGTCAGATGCTAAATAGATAATAAAATTCACTTCCACTTTTCTTTCCCAGAAAATGATAAATCTAATAGTCATGACTAAGCAGCTATGAGGGAAGTCATGAAAAAATTTGTAAAGCAGAGTTTAAAGTTCATCTCATTTTCCCCTTCTGCAACATCTTCTGCAATCATATTATGATTTAAAGGGCACCTTTGCCCTAGTGGGAAGCGTGTAAGAAGGGTGTGATTCGGTTTTGCATACCAAATACGATGGGAGAAGGAGAAAGGCCACAAGGCACAAGCAGAACAGCCACATCCCTTTGACACTATTAAATGTGTCTTGCTTTTTCCAGTTTTTTTGAGGCAGAGTGGAAAAGAAAAATAATGGCATGGTGGTATTTTCTGTCTAAGTTTGTAATAGAAAGCCTGCACTTTTCACCACAGGGAACAAAGCCAGATCAAGTCTTGTTTCAACCAACACCAACATCTTGAGACCCAGATCCACACTGAAGAACCCCCTGGAAAACAGATAACAATCCTGCCCTTTTCCAGAAGCTGTTGCCATTCCCTGCTGCATTTTAGGCTCTCCAGAGAACGGTCTTGCTGCTGTTGTCTTACACCTTCCTTGCTTGCCAGCAAGATTAACTTAATCTCCACGCTACAGAACTCAGGGGTGGCAGCTGGGCTGTTCTGATTTGAGGGAATAGGAAAGGATTATCCCAGAGGCTGTAGAGGAATGAAACAAAGCAGCACATACTGCAGCCTAGGTGTGCTTTGCCTGCCTCTCCTGGCCCTCGATTCCTTGGTTCATAATTTTTTTTCCAGATAATGTCCAATTCCAAAGAAGGCTTCAAATCAGTGAATGGCCACAGTGGTATTGAAATACAAGAAGGGAGATATAAATGTAAGAATAGAGTTGTTTGATAGGCAGAACTATCACCAGTCAGCTATGGTAATGAAAGTGACAGTAAAATGGGATTCAAAAGCCAGATGGCCCAGTGAAAAATATAAGGTCTAGTTGCCAGGAGATCCAGACACGGCTGCTTCTTCTGACACTGAGGTTCTGCAACTCCACAGACAAGTCACTTTGTTTGAATCCAGTTCTCCCTCACCTCCTATGGTGGGTTATCAGTGGCATGGCCCAAGGCATCTCTATACATGCTCAAGCACAGCCTGGGTTGTACAGATGTGCAGTTGTCAGAGTCCCCAGTGTCCTGATGGTGGCTCATTAAGTGGGCAATGTCAGCAACCAAGCATGGGAGAGAGCAGCTCACGTTCCCTTGCTCCACATACCATATACTCCAGTTCAAAAGAATGTCATAAAAACAGATAAATTTAATGATAAACACAAATAGAATCATAGCATTAGAGATACTCTTAATAGCTGCCTCAGACTTTTCATGCTACACCTTCAAAAATGTTCAGTAGTAATTAATGATGAAACCATTAATACTTTTTTTTTTCTCAAAACTTCACCTAAAGAACTTGACTGCCTCTAAGTCTTGACTGCCTATAAAAAAAAAAAGCAGTGCTGTAGAGTCTGTCTTTTCTTGCTGTCTGATGTAACCTTTCACATGCTTCTGCAGCTGCCTGCAATAAAGCAACTCAACTATCACTCTGCACATCAATCTTCATAGGCTTTGCTACAGTGCTCTTGGGTCAGGTAGTAGGAAGGTAGCTTGTCTTGGAGGTGATGCCAGGACTTCATGTTTCTTAGACAGCATCTCACAAACAAGTATCAAAGTAAATTTTGAGTCTTTATCATCACAATGAATAAGTAGGAGTGAAAACAGGAGCATGGGGGTTTCTTTGAAACCATGCAAAAGGTGGGAGTGTGACCACAAAGACCAACAGACACCTTTCAACTGCTTTCACTGTGTTCATTTCCAGTGAGCAGGGCCAGACACTTCCCATGCAATTGGCAATTCTGTTCTAACCCAGGGATTTTTAACCCTTGAGGAATAGTAAAAGAGAAACCAAAGAGAATGGCCAAAGAGCAGTGGATGAGGAACATAAAGGAGGCAAAAGGAGAAGAAAATATTAGAGATCCTGTCTATGAAGGCAAGAAGTTTTGTCTCTCCAGCACACCACTGTCATGAAGTAAGATTAATATATCTTCAGTTTTTTGCTACCTCTTATATGCTGTATGTTTGATTTCTGCTTAAGGTGACATCACAAAGCAGCCCGAGATGTCACCTATCCATGGCTTGTTGTCTATGCCTACTGAACCACTCAAGAAAATCAGGATAGAGACTTCTAGAAGCACACCCCGTACACAGCTTAAAGTCACCCTTGCAAGATAGACTAATTTAGAGTATTTTTACTTTCATGTATTGACATGGCTTCACCATCACAACCACCACCTAACCCAACACCATGGGAGGAATTGCATATAGAGCTCTTCCACGGGGAGTAAACAAAGGCACAAAACTGAAATATATTCAGACAGCATGCTTGGGATACTCACATAACATTAGGTACCCATTGCAGTATCTAAGAAGAAGAGATTCAGGCCACCTGATACACATGACTGCCAGACTCACTCTGGTGAAAAACACACACAGACCTCCAATAGGAGGAAGGATATGACCTGGATGAGGGGGTTGAGAGCACCCTAAGCAAGTTTGCTGATGACACCAAACTGGGAGGAGTGGCTGACACAGCAGCAGGCTGTGCTGCCATCCAGAGAGACCTGGACAGACTAGAGAGCTGGGCAGAGAGAAACTGAATGCAATTTAATAAGAGCAAGTGTAAGGTGCTGCATCTGGGGCACAACAACTCCATGTATTAGT
>VYZU01052113.1:8600-29004 GCA_013401355.1 Ceyx cyanopectus
CCTCGGCCTGGGCGCGCGCGGCCGCCGGCCTCGCCTCCCATGCCTCGCGCCCGGCCCCTCCCCCCTGCCTCGCGCCCGGCCCTCCGCTTAGCGGCTCCTCCCCCTTCCGGCCCCGGCCCCGCCCCCGGGCTCGCGCACCGCCCCGGCCCCCTCCCGCCTCGCCCGCCCTGCGCCGCACTGGGAGGGTTGAGGGCGGCGGTGGGAGGCTGAGCCCGGCTGAGCGGGGAGGCGGCAGCGGCGGGTAGTCAGCGAGGGCCGCTGAGGGAGCGGGCGGGCTCCGCCCCTCCCTCCCCGAGCCTCCCCTCCCCTTTGCCCTTCCTCCCAGCTCCCTCCCCCATCCGTCGTCCGCCTCCTCCCGCACGCTGCCAGGCGGAGAGGCTGCGAGGGAGCCCCGGGTACAACATGGCGGAGCACTCGGCCCCCGACAACAAGCACAAACCCGCCGCCAACTCCGTGGCGCTACTTAACAGCCGCGCCGGAGCGGGTGGCGGTAGCGCGGCGGCGGCGGCTGCCGGCGGCCCCCCGGCGGGCGGAGGCGGCCTGTCGGGGGGCCTGTCGCAGCCGGCGGGCTGGCAGTCGCTCCTCTCTTTCACCATCCTCTTCTTGGCCTGGCTCGCCGGCTTCAGCTCCCGGCTTTTCGCCGTCATCCGCTTCGAGAGCATCATCCACGAGTTCGACCCCTGGTGAGTCCCCGCTGCCGCCGGACGGGACGGGGAGGCGGGAAAGTCGCCCCCCCTCTCTCGGGGCTCGCCTCGGGCAGGTGCCGGGCCGGCAGCCCCGGCGGCGGTGGAGGGGGGGACGCCCTGCAGCTTTTCCGTGCCGGCGGGAAGGGCTCCCCCCACCCTCCCCCCCGCCACCTCCGCCCGCTCTCCGCTCCGCCACTTCGCCAACTTGCTCCCTGCCTGTTCCCCCGGCCGCCGGGCGGAGGGAGCCGAGAGCCGCCGTGCGAGGGAAGGAGGGAGGGAGGCGGTGCGGGCAGGACGCGCTGTGGCAGGTCGGAGGGAGCCCGAGGGGTCGCGGTGCGCGGGGACCTGCGGTGCGGGGCAGGGCGCTTCGGTGGCGGAGCGTGCGGGACGGACGCGGTGGAGTTGCGGGAGGACTCTCCGCCTCGCTGCCGAGGGGCACGGGGAAAGTTTTGGCGCTGGCAGGGAGGAGGCGGGGGGTGCCGGGCGGGATTCGGGGCTCCGCTGACAGCCGCGGTACGGAAACGGTTGTACCCAACGGGACCGACGCCCAGGCTCGGGTCCGTTCTGTCGCCGCCCAGATGTGCAGCGCGGAGCTATTCCGACAGCCCCGGTCGGCCGGGGAAGGAGGAGGGCGAGGAATGCACTGCAGGAAGTAGTCTTCATACAACTGACTTGAGGGATTACAGCGAACTGGGTGACATTGATTTACTGCCAGGTGTTTCAAAGCCGTGTTTCTGAGCCCAAGGACTTTTGCTGTTACCCATGAATCTTGATTTTATTTTTATTTTTTTATTTTTTCCGAAAGATTGCTTTGCCTTTCCGTAGAAGCCGTGTGGGTTCTTTTCCCTGTTGGAGGGTTTTGAAACCATTTTATGTATCAGATCAAGAAGTGCTGCGCTCGTTCCTTGAAGCAAGGCAAAGGAAAAGATGATGGGACGTGTGGGACGGGGTTTTTTTTTTAATGCAAAAAACGTGAGAATGAATTTTTCTATTAGTGGCTGCTTCATGCTAGTAGTAATCCGTGGTTTCTTAGAACTTTAAGCAGGGTGAGCAGCAGACTTCAGAATAATAACAATCTCTGTTTCTGATTGAAAATGTTCTGTCTCAGGATCTTACTGTCATTTGCAGGAGAGATGCTTCATTTTGAAATGCACAGTAGATAACATTTAATCTGGAATTGCCCTTATCTGCAAATCACACAGTCCACTCTGATAGTTTCAGAAGCACAACTTCCTCTTCTCTGATATTTTTTTCTCCCCCCCTCCCTCACCCCAGTGTAATCCATTCACAAATCATGGCTCAGACAGTGGATGGAGAACAAGGAATTGCTTTGTTTTCAAATGCTGTCTCAAGTAATACATGCTTTGTGATGTGGAAACCAAATACTTCACAATATCTTGAAAATATCAAGTAATTTCCCCTAATTTAACTGGTTTTCTGCAAACACAAATAAATGGAAGGAATGCAGACTTCCACTTGATAAAGTTCACAGTGGGGGAGCTTAGTTAAACACATCTGGAATGAGATGATGAATCTGGGGTTGTATCTTACTGAGTAGTTCTAATATAAAGAAAAAATGCCTTCCTTTCCTCCCCTTTTTTGAGCATGTAACCTACATTTTTGTGTATCTTTACCTGACTTTTGCAATCAAGGCTCATCCTTGCTGGATAAATGAAAAATTTACAACGTTGAGTTGAATAACTTTTGTTATTAAGCCTTAAAAATTAATAGTTATGATTGTAAAGATAAACTTCTGGCCTGAGCAGTGTACAAGTTGATGCAAAGTCATCCTCCTGAGTGTGCAAGCAGAAGGCATTGCTGCTTATGCTGCTGTATGTACCTTTGCTAATTAGAGAGTAGATGAAGTTGACAGAACTCATTGATTTTAATGCAGGGCTATGAAAAACAGTTGAAATGTCAAGCATCATGCCAGTGTCATATTGCTGCGAGCCAGGAATGATAGAGGCAAATGCACTTAAGTTAATTAGTAGGAAGGAGATCCTAAAAACATAGAAACTGAGGAAAACTAAAGGGCTTTATCACAGCAGCAATGTTGGTGGAAAGAGGGAAAAAAAAAAGATGTTGCTCTTAAACAGTGTTGAGTAGCCAGGTAGGGATGGTTTTGCACAGTTGTCAGGGTCTTACAAGTCTGAATCTAATGTGGGAAAGTAGCTTATGGAAAGAGATTAGACACGGTGCTCTATTTTTAATTTATTTATTTTTTACCACTTCTTTAGCAGCTTGTCCAGGTAAACTGGGTTCGTTTGGTTTGGTTTGAGCTTTTGGTGAGGTTCTTTTGGCATTGTGTTGTCTTTGGTTTTGGTGGTGGTGTGTTTTTTGCTTGCTTGGTTGGGGTTTTTTTTAATTTATATTTATTTTCAGTTGCCATAGTCTTGGCTGGTGGAGCTGTTCCACGGTGTTCTCAATTCCTTTGGCATTTTCTGTCAAGCTTGCATAGGATCTCTTGCAATGTGCTGTTAAGTCACTTATTCTCTAGTATTCTTCTTGTGATCAAGAGGGGAAGCTGATGTATATTTGATAAAATGAGAAGCATTAGGAAAATCAGTTACTGTTTTAATGGAAAACTCTTGTTGTCTCTGAGGTGTAGAAAGCTTTCTCATTTACTTAGGGATGCAGTTTCCTGGTCTGGACATAAGAAACATAAAAGATTTGGTGTGGGAAGAAAGGTGGATTTCCCTTGGATATTCTACATATTAATTGAATCAAATAGTACTTTTTTTTTTTTTCAAACATCCCTTTCAAGCTGCATTTCTGACAGTCAAGTTAGATTTTGCCTGGGAAGGTTTGCTTATTTTGTAAAATCATCCTCTGAGACTTAATCCAGTTGTTGTTTCCTCCAGAAATGGCCAAGGCAGTAGAGAGAGGACAGCTTTTGATCTCCATTGTAATACATGGTGAGGAAAAAAACCCCAAAATAGTAATTTTGAGGTTACTTACAAACTCATAACCTGTTGTTACCAGGATGGCTGTGTTTTACCACAGGAACACCTCTTTGTGTAGTTTTGCCATTTTATTTTGATTTATTTCTATGTATACAAGCTATCTGTGAGTGTATGGATACATACTAGGTGTATATATGTATATTTCTAGCAAGGCTGTTACTGCTGTTTAACTAAAATGGTGACAACTTTTGTATATTGCATCAGGGTTTGATAGCAAAACAGTAACATCAATTTTGTTCCCACAGTTCTTGCCATGAAACCCACATGTGAGAGCTGTATCTGAATCATTAATCATATCCTGGCACATTAGACCAAACTTTTGCCTTTCCATGAGAATTTGAACAGTTAGCTAAGCACCAGATTAACACCATTTATTTCAGGAGTGCAAAGCTGGTCTAAACTGGAATGCAGAAGCTCTTGTGTCTGAGCAGGAGATCCTCTCTTTACCAGTTTGCAGTGTAGAAAGAAGCACTGGTGGAATCTTTGCCTATCTACTACTCCCAAGAATGTTGTCTCCAGCTGTCCTGCAAGATCCTGGCACTGAACAGCACTACCACAATCACATGTATGACTTTGCCTCTTCCAAACTGACATTGATTGCTCAAAACCACCAGCTTTTTAACTGTCATCAGGGTGACCATTGTTATCCTGCCTCACTGAGGTAACACCATTGTTCTGTTGGGAAGTGTTTTGTGTAATACATGATAGCAATCCACTTTCTCATCACTGATCCCATCACCTGCCATTATTGGGCTTTGGTGAGTAGAGAAGGGCATGAGGTTTGTGTCCTTGCTTATATTTCAGAGGCAGGCAGGTTAAAGCAGTTAGGATTTTATCTCAGGCACAGCCAAAATGACAGGTTTTGCTAGGCTCAAATCATCTTTGTTAGATGGATTCTTGAGCTGTTAAGAACATTTTTCATTATGGAAAACTTAAAATGAACACCTGTAGGTATGCTATGAAACCATTAAAATACAAATGGTGACTCAAGTGAACATTAGAAGTGGTGCAACACAACATTGGGGGTTGTGTACATCGATTTCATTGGGAGAGAGTAAGGTTGTGGGTTTGTAGTTGGCTGATCTGATGGTTGCCTTTTGGAGTAGGAGTATCTGTCACCCACTGTGCAGCCCTCCTTTTTTCTTTGTGTTGCTCTAAAGCAGTCGTGGTGAGTTGATTCAATGAGGTAAATTGTCAAAATACTGTAATGTTTTAGTTTCCTGAGCCTGCCCACCATCAGTTTTTATCATGCAGTTTGGTTTCTTTTCTGATTTTTGAAGAAGAATATGAATGTTGGGAGGGAATGTAAATAGCAGCTGATTTTAGAGGATAAACTGGGATTGAGTGATAGGATGAAGATATGTATTCATATAAAACAGAGCATGTTGAGACACTGAAGCAACAGAAATGACAAAAGAAGGGGTATGGAGCAGTGAATGAGTACATTTAGCTGGCATTTATAGGAGGAAAAAAAAGCATATAAAGAGGATGATAGTGTTGATAATCTTAATTAACAATGCTCAATCTGTAGGGTATGGTCCTGTGTGGCCCACACAGATAATTCATCTGCCTGTTGTCTACCTGCTAGTGACTCTGGGAAAGCAGACAGCAGATTGCATAGTAAATGTGTTCTTGAGGGGTGGCAGCAGCTGTCATCTCCAAAGTGACATCTTTCTGGAGGCTTTCAAACCATCACAGTCTTGCTGAAGGTGAATACATGAACATGGATCCATTTATAATCTTCAACAACTTCCAGACCTTGGGAAAACATTTGATTCCAATCCAGTTTAAATATAATCAATTTGGGATTGGTTTCGAGATGTTGCAAATGTCATAAGATTCATATTAAAAACTTACTACAGTGTCTTCACAGGTTTTTTTGATTCTATGAAATGAGAAGTACTCTATTTTATAGGAATTGATTCTTAAATATTGTATATTTACTGTTAATGAACAGTTGTATTAAGTATTTTGTGACTTTTGTCTAAGTGTAAGATAGACACATACATTTGAATGATGAAAGTTGTTTATACTCTAGTAATAGTAATTATTTTAGTAGGATTTTAGGCAGCCAGGTGGCTCAAACTAATTTCCACCATTAGGAAAAATATTCTAGCATAGTGTCCAAATCTGATTTAGGAGGGCCTGTGTGTTCATGAGTAGAAAGTATAAAGACCTTTATGTTCTTAGAGAATAGTCTGCCAGATATCTACTCCTTCCCCCTTCCTTTGATCACTTCAATTTCAATATGCCATGACTCAAGAAACTGTTAACACAGGTCAGGCTCTGTCTTTGGGGGACTTCTGGATTGTAATATACTAAGTCCTGTAGGTCCAGTGACTTTTTTAGGTGTTTGAGGGGTGCTGTTCTGAAGTGAACATTTCTAGGTTGATAGGGTGTTGAAGGTCAAGAGGACATGCAGTTGACTGAACTGCATTTTATTATATTTATTAATATATATTATATCTGCATTTAATTATTTTTAGAACAATCTTCAGCAAATAAATTCTCAACTAGCTAGAGCAAATGCTATCATGAAAATCACTGAATGAATTTTCTTGGCAGATATCCTATTATCTGAGCAGCTTAATAAGTTCTTTTTTTTTTTTTTTTTTCCAACAGAAATTTGATGTCATTACATAGGGTTAGGGTGGTTTCTAAAGGTTTTGCTTCCTAGCATAATTCCCCTTCTAATAGTCTCTGGTTTTGGCAGCCTGGAATCTTAATGCTCCTGCTTTTAAATTTGTACTGGGGGAGAATAAGAATGTTGGACAGTAAAAGTAGCAGGAAAATTCAGAAGGCTGTAGGTGCTAATAGTGTTTAAATAGACTGGGGGTAGTCTGTGTTTAGTCTTTGCTGTTCCACAGTCACTCTTCCCATTTAGTCCATTTATTTCTTATTTCATGTCAGTCTGCATGTACTGCAGAGTTTCCTCCCTAATTCTTGAAAATTCCATTCTTGCCAACCCTTTGAGGTACATTTGTACTGAGATTTAGGGCTAATCCTGAGGGCTTCTTTCTGCTTAGCAGAGCCATTAAAGCTGCTGCTTTTAAAGTCTGTGGAGCCTGCACCCTATAGCAGGGTGTGTGCAGATGGGTTTTTTATTATTAAGTCCTTCCTTGAGCAAAAGTTAGTCTCACCATTAGTCTCACTACTTGCTTGGAGAACAAAGTGAATTTAGGCCATCTGTTAGGACACGTTTTGCTCTAGTCTTTCTCTGCTCTACTTCTGCAGTAAATTTGATACCCTGTCCAAAAGATAGACTTGGTTTCCAGCCCTGTAGCTGAGCAGAGCTGGTGATCCTTATCTGAGCTGTAGCTGAGAATTAAGATGTTTTTAATGTGGGTAGCTGGTAGGTCTGGGCTTGAGAGGTACCATGAAATTGACCCTAATACTCTATCCCACCTTAAAACAAAAAAGATCAGCTTCTGTATTTCTCAACTTAATGATGCTTTCCCAGTGTTAAAGCTCCTTTGGCATATGGAGAATTAAATGCTTCCTGTACTTTAAGAATAGACTATTAAGTGAGGTGATAACCCTGTGCTTTAAAAAAAAAAGAAAGCATACACTACTTTTAGACACTGACTGTAATGATAATTACTTTTGGTGTTACAATGCTTATCATATCATTTTCTGTGGCAGCTGATTTATGTGGGTTACATGATTTTGTTGGATAAAGAGCATGTTGGAGTTCAGTTCAGCTGATAATCCATTAAGATAGAATTGCAAAACACCTTTTCTTCCCTTTCTTGAAAGCACAAAACAACAAACTTGGGAAATTACAAATGAGGATGTGACTTTGGTTTGGTTATTGATTTTTGGTGGTGTTCTTAATGTGATTGGTATTATCTCATAGACTGTTGCACAGTAATATTTACATTAATTTAAAAAGAGTGGCTCACTGTATGCATGGGTACCATCTATCCTGTTTGTTGAATAGTAATTGGATTTTGCAGAAGGGAAAAATAGCATGTAATTATGTAATTTTAAACTGCTGTAGCACACATGGCTGGGCAGCCTACATTTGGTGAGTTCTTTATTTTTTTTTCAGTCTCTGTATTCATTTTTCTTGGGGTGATTGTTATACTATAAATGGTAACCAACTTCTTTAAATCCAGGGAGTCTGACTTTATTTTTATTCCCATCTTCCCAATAGGTGGATATTTTAAGGAAATCTAGGTATGCAAAGTACCTGTTTGAGGATGTGACTGGGAACACCTCCTGTTGAACAGAATACTGTGTGCTGGAGCCAGAGGATTTGAAAATACAGCAGTGCATTTTCTTGATGCAGAGGGAAAACATAACTAAACAAACCTACTTGTCCTGAATGATTTTCTTTATGTTTATTCAGATTTTTTTTCTCCTGTAATCTATAGCATATGCCAAATGTACTCCATGCTATTCTAAACTTATCCCAAGCAGCATTTGGAAGTTCAGTTGAATAACTTAGAATTTCATAAATACTGTTTGGAATGTGTTTGGAAAAAGGCAGCTTCATCTTCATGGTTGAAATATTTGAAATGTATTCTTTAGGTATTAAGACCTTGAAAACATCTTTAATTCTTTCTCTGGCAACAGACAGAATTCCTTAAGGTTCCAGTTCTTCTAATTTAGGAAGTTAGAGAAACAAATTTGGAGCTGTGGCATTATTATATTGACTTTTAACAATGGAAGTAAATGGCTCTCTCTTTGGCTCACTTCAGTGTGAAACAAGTCATGAAAGCCACTACAGCACTTGTTTTCCAGCATATTCCAGTATAATGCTACTGTGTTTTGACTAATTTATCTTATAAAAGTGACTAGAATGCTTTATTTAATGTAAAATGTCTCAAGTAATATTTGAAAGACTGTTGCATATGTCTCACAGTTCATTTTACTCTCTAACAGTTTTAATCTTTCATTTGCCAAACAGAAAATGGGTTTTGACACTGCAGAGATTACCTTAAACATTTGCAACAGCATCTTAATTTGTGATGCCACAGGTCAGCTAGTGATGACAAATGCAATTTTCCTCCTATGGCTAAACCTTTTCAGAAGCCAAGGAATTCTCATTGTTTCAATTTTCTAATTCCACCACTGCTTCAGCAACACTCACCCCACCCTCCCACAGTAAAGTCCAGTTTCTGCCTGGGAGAAGACTGGATGATAGTTGGGGTTTTTTGGTCAAATTTATCATGCTGCTCATTGTTTCATCACTGCATTTTCATTTTCTAGCTTTTGCTTTACTAAGTCAGTTCCAGGGTCCCTTTTTACTCCATTATACTGTAGTTTCAGCACAATATTCTTACTTGTGCACACCATGGTTTTGCTTTGTTGACAGTATGTTGTGTACAGTGCCAGCTGCTGTCTCAGGACTGCCTTTAAAAAAGGCACAGAACAGCTAAAAAATGATCCTAAAAAATGATAGTTTGGTAGTTGAATGGTACTTCTTCCTAGTAAATTCAGCAGTGTTACCTTCTATCTCAGTATCTAATGTGCTGTGTTGGAGTACCTGTGGATAGCATTTGGATATCATCACTGTGGAAGATGATGGATGGTTTTCTGCTGCATTAAGAAGTTAATGCCACTTGTAGAAACCTGGTGAGTGGAAGTGTTGGGGGCTACAGCTGGATGTAGGGAGGAGGAGACTCCCCTTTAACAGTGGCAGTGAGCTCAAGTATCCACGAGTTCCTTGACAAACAGGTCATGGTTTCTGACAGGTGAACATGCAACTCAGCCCTTTTATTGTTCATTAATGTAAGTCAGAAGGACTATAGCTACCAACTCTACTGATTCATCCAGCTTGTCAAGGAGGTGATGCTTTGGAACACACCCAGGGGATGCTCCTGCACACAGGATGGAAGAGGCAATGGTTGATGTAGTCTGAATGTTTCTGTACTAACATTTGTGGCAGAAAGGCACCACAGCTTCAAAGTTTATATATGTAATATCAAACCTAGCTCATCCCAACAGTGTTACCCCACCTCCTCATTGTTATTGTATTTCCTTCTGGTTATTTTTCAACCCCATTAAGGTTATTCCTAAACATGAATTGGATTTTACTAAAGTGACAGTGACATAGTTTGATATCTACAATATAGTAAGGCTAAGCAATACTAGAAATTCCATCATGTAATGGGAAAACAAAACATGTAACTCACATTGTCAATGGCTGGGATTTAATCTTAATTACAAATACTGTCTTAAATTCAATTAAGAAATTCAATTCAAAGCACTGCAGTAGTTAATCTGTAGTGCTTCTATAAGGATACCTACATTATGTTTTGTTATTACACTTCTGTGTTTCTTGTGCACAGTCTTTAAAGAAAAACTGCTAACCAGTAAGTAGAACTCTTAACCATTAAGAATGGTTCTTAAAATAAAAGTTATGAAAAGACCTAATAGGCATCAGAGGAAGAGTCTGAAACCATAGCCAGCTACACTCCCACTACCATGGTGATGGGAACCATTGTGGCTTCAGATGTGTGACAAGTATAAGCTGTGGTCACAGAATGCATTAAAAAACTTGCAGCTCTTTAGCAGAAATGTTGGAAATGCCCTGGGCTCTGAAGAAGTTACTGACACTCTGCTCCCTGCAGAATTTCCTCTCAGGAAGCTGCTGGCAGCAAGCAGTTCTGATTCCAGCACTTGCAAAGCGTGACATTGTATTGCAGGCAGGGAAAATACCATGCCAAGAAGTGGCAATTGGAAAGCCTTAATCCTCCTTAAACACATTGGGGGCATTCTGATATTATTAGTGGTCATTCTGTAACCACCCTGATATTCTTCAGGGCTTCCATGGAGCATGGCTGGATGTTGGACCTGAAAAAAGAGGTGCTGGTTGTGCCATGCAGGTGCTTTCTACTGTTGTTCCCCAGCAGGGGTTATTCTAAAAGCATTACAAACATGAGGAGTTCTGTTGCTCCCAGGAACAGAAACATCTTCCTCCTTTGAGTCAGAATTTCTTTTTGAAGTTATGTGTGGCCACATCACAGCTTTTAATACTTCAGCATGCTAACTGTCCTTCATATAACTAAGGATTCTTGGCCATATTTTTCTGTGTTTGTTCTGAATGAGAAAATCTGAAACCAAAAGCAAGATCATAACCAAACTGAGTCTGAGAAGACTCAGAATGATAGGACTGCTGGCAGTTCTCTTACCAATTACTAGACTTCAGGTCAACAGTCAACTTGCAGAATGTTTATTTTTCTTTTCAAATGGCCCTACTTGCAACAAAACCCCTAAAAATCAGTTTGGCCCCTCTAAATGTGTAGGGAGGGCATTCTTGGAAGCATTCACCAAGTATTTGATACTAATTGAAGCTTATCTCAGAATACAGAGTAATTATCCATATATCTTGAGATAAAAAAAATCCTAAAGATCAAGCCATGAAAAATTCTATGTTTAACCCCCTCAAATATTGAACTTCAGACAATATTACACTCTACATCAGCCAAAGCTTTTATTTTTCTTTCTGGAGGACTNTGATGCTTTGGAACACACCCAGGGGATGCTCCTGCACACAGGATGGAAGAGGCAATGGTTGATGTAGTCTGAATGTTTCTGTACTAACATTTGTGGCAGAAAGGCACCACAGCTTCAAAGTTTATATATGTAATATCAAACCTAGCTCATCCCAACAGTGTTACCCCACCTCCTCATTGTTATTGTATTTCCTTCTGGTTATTTTTCAACCCCATTAAGGTTATTCCTAAACATGAATTGGATTTTACTAAAGTGACAGTGACATAGTTTGATATCTACAATATAGTAAGGCTAAGCAATACTAGAAATTCCATCATGTAATGGGAAAACAAAACATGTAACTCACATTGTCAATGGCTGGGATTTAATCTTAATTACAAATACTGTCTTAAATTCAATTAAGAAATTCAATTCAAAGCACTGCAGTAGTTAATCTGTAGTGCTTCTATAAGGATACCTACATTATGTTTTGTTATTACACTTCTGTGTTTCTTGTGCACAGTCTTTAAAGAAAAACTGCTAACCAGTAAGTAGAACTCTTAACCATTAAGAATGGTTCTTAAAATAAAAGTTATGAAAAGACCTAATAGGCATCAGAGGAAGAGTCTGAAACCATAGCCAGCTACACTCCCACTACCATGGTGATGGGAACCATTGTGGCTTCAGATGTGTGACAAGTATAAGCTGTGGTCACAGAATGCATTAAAAAACTTGCAGCTCTTTAGCAGAAATGTTGGAAATGCCCTGGGCTCTGAAGAAGTTACTGACACTCTGCTCCCTGCAGAATTTCCTCTCAGGAAGCTGCTGGCAGCAAGCAGTTCTGATTCCAGCACTTGCAAAGCGTGACATTGTATTGCAGGCAGGGAAAATACCATGCCAAGAAGTGGCAATTGGAAAGCCTTAATCCTCCTTAAACACATTGGGGGCATTCTGATATTATTAGTGGTCATTCTGTAACCACCCTGATATTCTTCAGGGCTTCCATGGAGCATGGCTGGATGTTGGACCTGAAAAAAGAGGTGCTGGTTGTGCCATGCAGGTGCTTTCTACTGTTGTTCCCCAGCAGGGGTTATTCTAAAAGCATTACAAACATGAGGAGTTCTGTTGCTCCCAGGAACAGAAACATCTTCCTCCTTTGAGTCAGAATTTCTTTTTGAAGTTATGTGTGGCCACATCACAGCTTTTAATACTTCAGCATGCTAACTGTCCTTCATATAACTAAGGATTCTTGGCCATATTTTTCTGTGTTTGTTCTGAATGAGAAAATCTGAAACCAAAAGCAAGATCATAACCAAACTGAGTCTGAGAAGACTCAGAATGATAGGACTGCTGGCAGTTCTCTTACCAATTACTAGACTTCAGGTCAACAGTCAACTTGCAGAATGTTTATTTTTCTTTTCAAATGGCCCTACTTGCAACAAAACCCCTAAAAATCAGTTTGGCCCCTCTAAATGTGTAGGGAGGGCATTCTTGGAAGCATTCACCAAGTATTTGATACTAATTGAAGCTTATCTCAGAATACAGAGTAATTATCCATATATCTTGAGATAAAAAAAATCCTAAAGATCAAGCCATGAAAAATTCTATGTTTAACCCCCTCAAATATTGAACTTCAGACAATATTACACTCTACATCAGCCAAAGCTTTTATTTTTCTTTCTGGAGGACTTAATTGTCTTTCAGTTTAGTAAGAGCTGTGTAAACATGTTCCATGTCTCTTGTGAAAGACTGGGGAGAGTTAATGTGTTCCTGACTCCTGGGTGTTTGTTGTGCAGAAGCTCCAGTCGAGTGTGCAAAGTGATAAAATCTTCCACATTAAACTGTGGTGTGTGTGCATCTAGAGAAATTTCAGTAAAAATAAAATATTTGTGGACTATTAAGTAGTTTATTATATATAAATGTTCTCATTTGGGATGATTTCTGCAGTGTGTTTTATTATATATAAGGCCTAATAAAAGCATTTTGCTGACAGCACCTTAAGTTAAAAAGAAAAGGACATGGTATTTTTCTGAAATAAAATGATAAGGTTGCTCTTCAGTTTTGCCCACTTATGTCAGATCCTTCATATCCCTGGTTCTTACCATGTAGAGCTCAGTAAGTATTTTCTCCACTCTTACTGTGAGGTCTTACCTTGATTGTGGGTTGTGAGCACCAAGAAAGGTTCTTTACCTGGCAGAGATACTTCTGCCCACAGCTATCACTGGTGCAAAATTCTGGTCTTGATTAGCTGAAACTGGCTTTATTATCCATGCAAACTTTTCAAGGTTATACACTCGGCACTGGTAAGAATTCTCATGATGAGAAACATTGCTCTAGTGCATTGAATTCATGATGTGAATGATGGGGTACTGTACTTATATTTTTTAAACTGTATGCAAAACTCATTGTGGTAATTGCTTATTCATAGATACAGACTTAAAAATAAGGATGTTGTGCTTGTAGTTTAATATGTAGACAAGCAGGTGTTTTATATATACAGTATGCCATATTAAATTTTATGTTTCTTCATTTCAGTGGAATTTGCTGAACTTTCTCATTGGATTTTCCATAAAAGTGCTACACTGAATAACTTTTTGCATTTGCATGCAAAGAATACATCAGATACGGAGTCAATCCACAACTCTCTTTTTTCCAGAATCTAGACTTTCCATCTCTAATTAGATGCTGCATGGCAGATTTGTTTCTGTAATCTACATTAGCATTAAAAACTGACTCCTAGAACTGCTCAGAGAGCTTGAAATGTTCACAGTTTTATCATGCCATTTTTCCCAGTTTGCAGATGTGAGAGTTTTGTGCATCTGCAGCTGAAAACTTTTGGAGCACTGAAGCCTTTATAGTTGCAAGCTTAGAAAATTTTCAACAGATTCTGCTGGTGGTTACAAAACACCATGAAAAAGTCTAGATAATAGGGCAACAGTAATATGAAGCTGATGGGGTTTTAGATAGTCAAGGTTCCTACAAGAAACAAGACTCTGATCTTGCAGTTTGCAATGGGAGGGTCAAATAAATTCCATCAGCATTAGTGAAATTTGCCTTAAATGTTAAAATTTAGATGCTGTACCTGCATTTTGTGTTCTTTTCCTTCATGTTTCTCAGAAGGCTGAATTGTATTTGAATGTTTATCTCAAGTAGTACCCTTGTCAAGGAAATACTAAACTTGAGAATGTCAGAGCCAAAGAGGTCTCCTTACAGCAGTAATTATCACTGTGAGGTGCTGCAGGATTCTGTAGCTCCTGGATAGATTGAGTGATCACTGTGACTCACATTAACTAATCATCTTACAGCATTTACCTTGTGTCATCAAAAAAGCAATTCATAGAGTGGGATAAAAATCAAACCCAAGCACAAACAGATAGTTAAGAATAAGTATTAATGGTGCATAATGTATAACTGAAAACTTTCCAGGCTTTATTTTGCAAGTTGCCTAGTTAAGCCTTCCAAATTAATGTTGCTACTAAAAAAAAAAAGAGAAAGAAAAATGCCTCTGCTGAGTTATTTTGCTGTTGCTGCTTGTGCTCTGCTCTACGCATGGAAATACAATTTATAAATGAGAGCTATATCTTCATTAACTCTTTGTCAGTTTACTGAACCAACTCTAGCATAGGTATCTCCAATAGTGCCACAAAATTAATGGCACCATGCATAGAGCACTTCTGTGACCATTAGAGCATCCCACAAAAGGTTCAGACTGTAAAACCAGCCCAATTTGGTGGTTGGGACTTTGGATTCTGCAGTGCACAAAGAGATAGGATTGTTTGATGATTCCTTTAAAACTTAGAGGAAGAGACAGTTCAAACTACAGACCTGATAGAAAAAGTCAAGGAGAACAGCAAAGCATCACTTTTCCTCCTAGAATGTCAGCTAAAATAAGAAAAGTCAACACTTACTGGTGTTAGGCAGGCAGGTCCTTAAGAGCCTCTCTGCTGAATGTTAACAAGTGTGTGTATTCTTCATAACATGGATTGAGAACTTGAATATTCATCTTGGTCTTTTAAGTTAAGCTCTTTTTTAGGTCTTTTAAGCAAAGTTCTATTTTAGGCATGTGCATCATACATTTTTGTTCTATATTCTACTCGGGTCTGTCTCAAATTGACTCGCCTCAAAGGGACAGTGAGATGGAATCTTGAGAGCTGGGTGAACAGTTCCCATACATCACAATCAGATGGGTGTGAGGGTTGGAGGGGGAGAAAAGTGGTACTTGGGTGCTTCAGTCTGGTCCTGTCACATTGAACTGCATCCAGTTTAGCCACTGTAACCAGCTGGGACAGTCCATTTTCTTCACAGTAGCTGGTATGGGGCTGTGTTTGGTATCTGTGCTGAAAACAGTGCTGACAATAGAGGGATGTTTTCCTTCCTGCTGAGCAGCACCCACAGTCAGCGCCTTTTCTGAGTAGACTGGAGGCCACATGAAGCTGGGAGGGGACACAGCTGGGAGAGCTGAGCCCAGTGCCCACAGGGTTGTTCCACACCATATGACATTGTGCTCAGCATCCAAAACTAGGGGAAGGAGAGGGAAAACAGAGACATTCAGAGTGACAGCATTTGTCTCCCCAAGTACCTGTTACACATGATGGAGCCCAGCTTTCCTGAATATGACTGAACACCTGCCTGCTGATGGGAAGGAGTGAATTAATTCCTTGGTTTGCTTTGATTGAGCTTGATTGCTCATATTTTTGCTTTACCTGCTAAATTGTCTTTATGTCAACCCTTATTTTTTTTCGCTTTTCTGATTCCTTCATCCCATCAGAGTAGGAGGGAGGGAGTGGCTGTGTGCTGCTTAGTTGCTGTCTGGGGTTAAACCACAACAGTCCTTTTGGCACCCAAGGTGGGACTCAAATGGTTTGAGATAATGACAGATGTGATTGGAACGTGCTAGAACGACTTGATACCTGGTACTGTTGTTTAGCTATTCCTGGGCTGGCTTCTGTGCTCACCATGGGGCGTGCTTACCTTACTGTGTATTACAGTCCAGTGCTTGTTAGTGGCTGCTTTTTGCCTTCATTGCTTGCTGTGCTGTTGTGCTGCTTGCCATCTTACCCTGATGCTTGGGAACACTTTGGTAATAGCAGTGGCCATGTGGCTGGGCTGGCAAAAGGCCAGGGCATCTCTGCTGTTCCTGTGCTGCTGTACTGGACAGGCTGGAACTCCAGTCAGTTCCATTCTCACTACAAGGGAAACACTTTTACAAGGTTCAGGTTTGTCCCCATTGCTTCCACTCTGGCAATGCCTTTGGTATGCAGCATTACCCATCAAGCTTCTCCTTATATGTGCATATGTTTGTATTTTCATTTTCACTTATTTGCAGGCTACTTATTGGGAGGTGAAATGAGTGTTTGTGTGGGTTTTGGTTGGTTGGCTGGTTGGGTTTTGATTGTTTTGGACGGGGTGTTTGTTTTTGTTCTTAAAGTGAGGTGCTCCAGGTTTTAGGTTTCTGTGGTCAGAAATTTATTTCTCACTCTCACCTGCAGAGTCACAGGGTGGTTTGGGTTAGAAGGGACCTTCAAAGGTTATCCAGTCCAACCACCCTGCAGTGAGGAGGGACATACTTAACAACATCAGGTAGCTCAGAGTCCTATCCAACCTGGCATGCTTCCAGGGATGGCATCTACCACCTCTCTGGGCAACCTGTGCTAGTGTTTTACCACCCTTGTAAAAAAAAATTCTTATATCTAGTCTAAATCTCCCCTCTTTTAGATTAAAACCATCAGAAGCCATCACCCCTTGTCCTCTCACAATAGGCCCTGCTAAAGGGGGGGGTTCATATACTTTCAGTACTGAGGTTTTCAGAGCTGCACACATTCTCCAGGTGTGATCTCAGCAGAGCAGAGTGGCAGAATCACCTCCCCTGGTCTGCTGGTCAGGATTTGGTTGGCCTTCAGGACTGTGAGCATACATTACCAGCTCATGTTCAGCTTTTCATCCAGTACCCTTAAGTCCTCCACAGGGCTGCTCTCAATCCCAGATCTCAATGTGTATTAAGATTGCTGTCATATGCAAACGTGCTGAGGATGCCTCAATCCCCACCTGCCTGCCAGGACTTTTCAAATAGCATGGAGAGGCAATTCCATCAGCCAGTTTCCTCAGGACTCTGGGATGCATCTGGTGTGGTTGCACAGATTTATGCATGGTCAGGTTCCTCAGGTGATCTCTTGCAGTGGGACTTTGTTACCTGCACAGATCTCGCTGCTTCCTGCCACCCTTCCCACTGGAAGGCTCTGGCACTTGCATGGGAGCTGTCTGGGCTGCCACGTCCATTCTGCTGAGCTTAGAGAACATGGCTTTCTGCTGGGTGGAGGACATACCTTCTGAGGGGGTGATGACCTCTCTGAACTTACCTCTTGAGCTGGCAGAACTTCAGTGCCCTTCCTGGGTACCCTGTTGAGTGCCATGCGAGTTGCCACCCCACGCCTGCAAGAGGTGCCACCTTCCCTTTGCCTGCTCTTCTCCCAGTGAAAAATTCATGTGTCTGTAGCATTGCTAAGAATTTCTTCTGTAAAGACATGCCCAGCTGTCTCTGCCTGCTTTTATTTGTGGCAAAGCAGTCAATGGCTTTTTAAAAGAAGGGGTTAGATTTGTATCTGACCAGAAATATGTTAGGAGGGAAGATGAAATTCTTATCTGTTCCATAGCAGCAGTAGAATGCAGTTTCAGTTCGGGGTGATCATTCATTCTTGTTAATGGGATGCTGCCAGAGCACAGGACAGTTGTTTGCATCCTTGTGAAGTCAGTCATGAAGCTTTACTAGCTCCAAACACGAGAAGAATGTCAATATGTATTCCTCTTGCCTATTTCATTTGTTTAACTAATCTTTTCATGCTCTGAAAGTAAACATTAGTCATAGTTTGTAGCCTCTGAGTTAGAGGCACGGTGTAAATTTTTTTAAGTAATCCACGTTAGTAAATACCTTTTTTTGTTTCCTTTTTAAGGTTGTAGGATAACACTGGATTTTCAGTGCATTTGAAGTCTGGTCCATAGTTGACTTGTTTGTGTCCTGTTAACAGAGAACTGCTTTGTCTCCTACCACACTGCAGACACTTGGCACTAAACAAATTAACAATAGACCTTGCTATACTAAGATAAGAGGCTAATTTTACAGGTACAGCATTTCATAAATCACATTATGGTTGACAGTTCAGAACTAGAGAATTAATTAATATTTAGAAACCCAGTCAAATGGGAATAGTTGCAGGCTTGTTAGAAACAAATGTCACGTTGCTGTTTGATACAAAGATTTCTAGGTCAGAGTGACTGATGTTTCTCTGAATTTTCTTATATAAACATGACTAATTACTTTTGAAAGTCCACAGTTTTATCAGTTAGTGTATTCTATGTAACTGCTTATTTAACATGTAAGGCAGTGTTCCTGAAAATACTGCACTCTATTTTTTATTTAAGTCTGTTAATATCACTTGACTGATGCTGTGATAATTCAGTCAGTGGAAACATGCAAGTTTGCAGGCATCTCAACTTAAATTTTGGTCCTTTTTGTTCTTTCACTCTATAGATGAAGGAAAGTGCTCGTGACCTCTGTGTGGTTACACTTCAGATATTGGACTTTTACTGATTAAACAAGTAGGAACTTGATGGGTCTTACACTCTTGAATGACATTAGCTTTATTCTGTTGAAATTAATTAGTTCCAAGTAAACCTTTGATGTTTTGGGAATCCTAGATATATGAAATAATTAAAATTTTGTGTTAAGTGATTTATGTTACTGATATAAGTGGATGCTTGTATAAAATAGACTAAAAATACACGTAAGACTTATGTCCTGAATGCTGTCTTTGGAAGTCTTTCACAGTGATTTGCTTAACTAACCTGTTGTCACAGTATTCTGTTTAGTTTTCTGAACTACTTAACTAAAAAATACAATCTTTAATACTTTAATGAATATCACATTGTTCTTAAATTGCAATGATGTTATCTGTTAGGAGGGTTGGGTTTCTGGATGTTGATTGTTTCACAAGTGGTGTTCACTCAGGCTTTTCTAATAAATTTTCTTTACTGCATCAATACCTGTAGCCTTGTTAGTTTGGCTTTTGAATGGTCATGGAAGAGTTGCAGTTTGGGGAACATTCACTGCAGTTCTTCTCACAGTAGTCTGATACCTAAAATGAAGAATTAATGGACTTTTTAATAGTTAAAAGGTTTTGCTATTTAAGTTTGTGAAGTTGGAAAAATTATGACTTAGGGTATGCCTGAAACTTGTTGATTTTTATGTTTCCCCCACTGTTCCTCTCTCTTTCTAGGTTTAACTATAGATCAACACATCATCTTGCATCCCATGGGTTTTATGAATTTCTAAATTGGTTTGATGAAAGAGCATGGTATCCACTGGGAAGAATAGTAGGTGGAACTGTAAGTATTGTAATAAGAGTTTAATTACTTTGCTGTACTTTTTTGGTTTTCAATACAGATTAGACATTGATAAAAGGAGAATCTTAAAAATATATACTTCTAATTGTCAAACTGCTGCAGAGGGAATAACAAGATGGTTTTAGTTTTTTGCTGGAGTAAGTTATGGTTTAGTCTATTCATCAGCAACATACTGTGAACAGGATATTCAGAATATCAGAATATATCAGAATACAAATAACATTTATTGCTCAAATAGGTTTAGTAACACTAAGCCATGTATTGCTTGATGTCTGAAAGTGCATTAAAACACTTCAATTATAGTATATACCATTTAAATGCATTTACAGAGGGTTTTTTGTAACAGATCACCATTTGGTTTTGTATCTTTTGTAACATATGTGTGTGCTTTTTCCATACCTGTCTTTTATTAATTGAAAACCCTTGGGAAATAGAATGGAAATGTCACATGCTATGTGATATTTTAATAGTTTAAACCCAGCTCTCAAGGATATATGCAAGAGAGCATTCTGTTTTCTGTTAATTTAATTTAGTACAATGCCCTTCTTAGGTTTTGAAAAACTAAGGCAGGTGGAGTGCATATTAACTTTGCTAGTACAGATTGATTTTTCTAATGTTGATGAATGTGGGAAGGTAAAATTCTTAATAAGAATATTTTCAAGTTCTCCATTATTCTATGATGTGTTCAATAGATCTCTGTAAGTCTATGCTACTTTTCCTAGAGGACATCTTAATTCAGTTTTATAGGACTTTATATTAATCTTTCATATCCAAAGTTGTCTATGGATGTCTTGCAAATATGTAATATTCAATTGAGACTGTCCATCAGAATTTTCAGCTTAAAAACCCTCTTGTTCATGCATGTTTTCTTTCTGCATGGGTAAAAATTAGAACATTACATAGAATAATGGAGAA
>VYZU01052113.1:29736-42208 GCA_013401355.1 Ceyx cyanopectus
AGGAGACCTTATTGCCCTCTACAACTACCTAAAAGGAGGTTGTAGCGAGGCTGGTGTTGGTCTCTTCTCTCAAATTAGTAATGATAGGACAAGGGGAAATGGCCTTAAGTTGCGTCAGGGGAGGTTTAGATTGGATATTAAGAAGAAATTGTTCACTGAGAAGGTAGCTAGGCACTGGAACAGGCTGCCCAGGGAGGTGGTGGAGTCACCATCCCTGGAGTTGTTTAAAGAACAAATAGTTGCTGTACTTCTTTGGTTTTCAATACAGATTAGACATTGATAAAAGGAGAATCTTAAAAATATATACTTCTAATTGTCAAACTGCTGCAGAGGGAATAACAAGATGGTTTTAGTTTTTTGCTGGAGTAAGTTATGGTTTAGTCTATTCATCAGCAACATACTGTGAACAGGATATTCAGAATATCAGAATATATCAGAATACAAATAACATTTATTGCTCAAATAGGTTTAGTAACACTAAGCCATGTATTGCTTGATGTCTGAAAGTGCATTAAAACACTTCAATTATAGTATATACCATTTAAATGCATTTACAGAGGGTTTTTTGTAACAGATCACCATTTGGTTTTGTATCTTTTGTAACATATGTGTGTGCTTTTTCCATACCTGTCTTTTATTAATTGAAAACCCTTGGGAAATAGAATGGAAATGTCACATGCTATGTGATATTTTAATAGTTTAAACCCAGCTCTCAAGGATATATGCAAGAGAGCATTCTGTTTTCTGTTAATTTAATTTAGTACAATGCCCTTCTTAGGTTTTGAAAAACTAAGGCAGGTGGAGTGCATATTAACTTTGCTAGTACAGATTGATTTTTCTAATGTTGATGAATGTGGGAAGGTAAAATTCTTAATAAGAATATTTTCAAGTTCTCCATTATTCTATGATGTGTTCAATAGATCTCTGTAAGTCTATGCTACTTTTCCTAGAGGACATCTTAATTCAGTTTTATAGGACTTTATATTAATCTTTCATATCCAAAGTTGTCTATGGATGTCTTGCAAATATGTAATATTCAATTGAGACTGTCCATCAGAATTTTCAGCTTAAAAACCCTCTTGTTCATGCATGTTTTCTTTCTGCATGGGTAAAAATTAGAACATTACATGGTATATTTTGGAGGAAAATGGATTGTTCTGGGAAGTGTTGTATAGTGTATCCTACACTGGGATAGTAGGATATTATCTGCATGCTGCTTATTCCTTTCCAAACTGGATTATATGTAATTGTTAGCATTCAGATAAAATGTAAAGAACCTCTTGTGTTCAGCAGTGTTGTCAAACCATGATTAAAAGTAGTATTAAAATAATTCCATTAGCTTTACCTGCTCACTGCTTGTATCAGCTTAAGAAATGACTCTTTCATTCCTAATTATGTGCAAATAAATGTACCATGGATATTTTCTGTAGTGCTTTGCTGTATTCTGATTTGACTTTTTTTTGTCCTCCTTTTAGGTATACCCAGGACTGATGGTGACAGCAGGCCTTATACATTGGATTTTAAATATGCTTAATGTGACAGTCCATATAAGAGATGTGTGTGTGTTCCTAGCACCAGTTTTTAGCGGCCTTACAGCTATTTCTACTTTCCTGCTCACCAGAGAACTGTGGAACCAGGGAGCAGGGCTTTTAGCTGCCTGTTTTATTGCCATAGTTCCAGGTTACATATCCAGATCAGTAGCAGGATCGTTTGACAATGAAGGCATAGCTATTTTTGCACTGCAGTTCACATACTATTTATGGGTAAGTAATTGCTGAGTCTTTTGCTTTGAAAAAGGTTTTTTGGTTCCTCCTCCAACCAAATGACTGATTTTTCTCAGAATCCTCTGAATTCTTATTTTCCTCCTTCTCATCCCTCTTCGCCTTGGCTCCTGATCAGGCAAGTACTGAGAAGTCACATGATCTGAACCACTCCATAATCATGCTCTTTAGTTTGCTGTGTAAAAGAACTCTGCAGATGAAATATGTGTGCCCTGTAGTAGTAGTAGGAATAATAACAATAATAAACCTATACATTTAAAACAAACAGAAAGGTTATTTCTGTTTTTCCGTTTAGAGGCATTAGATTATATGAGCATCAAAATTTGCCCTCCTTATTTAGCTGGTGAAAACAGTAGACTGAATTTAAAGTGTTTTGAATTGTCTTCTGGAGAAGCTTTTGATTGTATGGAGGGTCTGGGCTTTGATAAGCAGCCAAATTAAATAACCAAAGCTGTCCAGAGCAAGATATTAATATTGCCTACATGCTTAAAAAAACCCAGTCTGATGCTTTTTAATTAGCTAACTTACTAGTGCAGCTCATTCTGTATGGAGGATTGCATCTGGATGAAGGATTTTCAAGATGGAGCTTTTCTGGACTGTTGATTGTATTTTGGAAATAATGACAAATAGCATAATTATCCTGTTAGACACTGGGAGGTACTGTCCCTTGTGTGTCCCTTGAATGCAGGTATTTTGAGTGTCTCCATGTATCTACATGTTCATTACAGCTTTTCACATCATTTTGTCTGCTTTTCATATTCAGATGCAAACTCACAAGTTTTTAGAATATTTCAACTTGGGATATAAGGAGCATAATGGAAATGAATTAGAGTTTTCCATGACTGACTGGTGGTTTTTAAATGTGGGTGTTTTAAAATCTGAATTCAGAATAAACTGCAGCTCTAAAGGTGTACTGTGTTTGTCACAGAATCAACCTGTGTTGTTACTCTCTACCAGCAGTTACCTGTTCTTACAGAAGTCATTTAACTAAACTGCAGAGTGCAGTCATGTTTGGAAAATTACTGTGTGAATCAATTATAGTTTATAGATCACTCTGTAGCTTTATTGAATGTTGATTTTTCATCCCTATTTTCCCACCACAATCACCACTGTAAGTGTGGGACAGAGTCACTCCTGGGCTAGTTTATGGAACCTTCTAAACCTTGAGTAGTGTCTGGAATCTTCCATCCAGAGAGCAAACCTTAAGTGAGTTTTTCAAAATTATGGGATAGTTCTTTTACCTACAGTTGCAGAGTTGGGTCTGATACCAGCCAAAGTAATCCATGGCTAACCTGTTCTGTGTGTGAAGAGCACCTGTGCTGTGGTTTTATGGACATCAGAATCATACCAGAATAACCTGATATTGCTGAAGAAGTTCTCTTGCCTGTTGTTTTGGAATTATATTTTGGAATGTTGTTCTGTATTTGTCTGTCATTCATAAATACTTTGTTATTTTTAAAGGTGAAATCTGTGAAAACTGGGTCGGTCTTTTGGACAATCTGCTGCTGTCTGTCCTACTTTTACATGGTAAGCCTTTTATACATAATAGCTAAATTATTTGAGTAGGGCTTACATAATCCATATGTTGCTGAAGATCAAGAGGAGATTTTAATCATGTTGGAGCTATAATATAATATTGATGCTTCATATTACTATCAGAAAACACAATATTTTTTTTCATTTAAAATATTTAAATAAACACAGTGAAAACTATTTTTGGAAAAAATATTCAGTACAGCTGTATCCTGTTCTGTGGGTAAGTACTCTGATTCAGTGGGTTTTTTTGTTTTAGTGCAGGTGAATTAAGGTGTAATTTTGATTTTCATGTGTGTGTCATTATTACTAAAATGCAATAGTAATATTTAAAATTTATGGACAACGTTACATTTATATAACATTGAATGCTAATTCTTTGGGTTTAATTATGCCATAATGGGAAACTTATCACTACAACTGCTGAATTAATTTAATGTCAGACTAAATGATCATGAAATCCCATTTCATTCTTGATCTATGACAATGGTGGTGGCTACTTCAGAGATGTTCCTCAGGGCCAACAGAGGGGAAAAACAGTAGTAAAATTGAGGAGATAAAACAAGTAGCAATTATACAGGGCTATTATTGCTATATTATGTCACCAAAGAGGGTAGCTATCTCCTGTTAAGAGTATGGTTCTTCCTCCCATATTTCTCCTCCTTTTTGTCAAGTCATTAAATAAACAGCCACTTCTTTACACAAAGCACTGCTGTCTAGATAGCATTAGAGTGAAGAAATCCTGTAGGTTTGGTACAGATCTGTGTGTGCACTATCAGGCAAGTGAGTTTTTGAATGTTATGTTTATATATCATAGTCTTTTTTTATGCAGATAACAAATCCAATACTTACATAATTTTACTGCTGAAAAATCCCACAATAGCAAGTTCTTCCATAGTCTGAGTAGAGGTTTGGTCTGTGGGATGGTATGAGAGAGAGGGGGTGTGATCTAGATTGTGACAGAGCATATGGAATCAATGTCTTTATCATGACATTCAATCCTTGCATGTAAATTGATGTTTTTTTCTTTTCAAATGCTGTCAGCTAGTGACAGGTTAAGATTTGTCCACAGCTTAGCCTCAGTGATTAGATGATAGAATTTTATTGCTTACAGAGTGTACCTGCTTAATCCCTGGTGGGGACTTTCCATATATTCTGTTTCCCTTTGGGAATGAGATTTGTTAAGACACCCTTCTGGACGTTTTGCTTAGGTAAATTTTAAGGACAAAGTATAATAGTACTATTTGTTATTATAGTACATCTTTTTCTCTGATGGAATGCTGCTTTCAGTGTAACCTGAAAATGAAATCAAATCACAGTTTTGAGGTAGTGAGAGTCAGTCTTTGCATGGGCAGTTTGGGGAACAGCTCCTTGAAAGGATATTGCATGAACTGACAGAAATATTCCTTAATAACTAAATCTGCTTAAAATATATACCCAACTTACTGTGGTAATTTGACTGCTAGCAGAGCATTGCATTGCATTCCATAAGGAGAAAGGTTTTCTCCTTGCATTTATATTTTTAACATTTATTTGACTTCAGCAGCTTCTGCTTCAGATAGCTTTTTATGATGAGAAGGTAAAATAAACCTTTTTACTCCTACAGGCATTCCTCAGAGGAGCAGTAGCATGTTTCCACTTTTTGCCAATCTGTGAGGATGCCTCAGTTTCATCTTAAAAGTTCCAAGTGTGCCTTTAGTTCAATACAATTTTCAATGCTTAGAATATTTGGTTTACTATTTTGATAATTAGAGATGCAAGTCTCAGGTCCATACAAACTGCTAATTGCTTCATTCAAACCTTTCCCTAATTATAGCAGTGTCCTGATTGCACATTTGTTCTTACTGTATTTTGTCTTGCCTGTCTTTGGGTAATACTTTTCTCCCATTAAATAAACTTAGTGGTGTAAACCATGATGCTTCATGCTAGTAATTTGGCAATAGGATCATGGTAATCTGAAATGAGTTTCTCAAAAAGTTAAGATTTCTATTCTATTTATTTCACAATGAATCAGTTATCCCAAATTTTGAAATGCTGGGTTTTGCAGTATTAGGTTAAAAATCCAGCAGTCCTGGGCCTCAACCTTATTTTAGAATCTGTTCTATAGAACAGAATCATTTAAGTTTCTTTCTGGATTCTAAAGCTTAAAATAGATCTACATGAATTTAAGCCCTGAGGTACAATTAAAGTGGAAACCACATTAGCTGCTGCATTCTAAAAATGAAGCTCTAGGGTAGGTATGGTACATGTGGGAGAAGTCTAGACTGTAATTTGACAGGAGGACATGTTAAAATACAGATTGTCTACTCAACATTAGCCCTTCTAAATACATTAGAAATTTAGATTAACATCTTAATGATAGCTCATTTAATCTTTATCTAAACCAACAGTGATTTGCTGATAACATTGTAGTGTTTCAGTTCTAAATACAGACCAGTGCTTCAAGTGCAGCTGTGGCTACAGGTCTGCAATGACTGTAATACTGTTCTGCACCTTTCCACAGTGCTCAGCCCTGCTTCTGCTTCCCTGTGCATCCACCCCCTTCCTTTTCTTTATTCCCTTTATGCTGCCACCTGCACTGGCTGCTCTGCTCCAGGAGTTCTGCTCCCAGAAGTCTGCCTTACTCCCTTTTTCCTCCCTGGCTGCAGAGATTGTTCCCTGTCCCCAGCAAAAAGGACTAAATTGGTATGCCAAAGGAAAATTTTGAATCCTCCAGGGGATTTGGAATCCCATGTACCACTGCATTGTGCTGCAGCCTTCACCAGGGGGAAAAGCCTCCAGCATCCCTCTCTTGTTTGCCAGCATGACCAGATTAGCTTGGGAGGAAAGTACAGGAAGGGTAGAATTGAAAATCCACCAGCCCACCTCAAAAGCCTTTGATAGGTGGAGGTTTTTTGTTCTGTTTGGTTGGGTTTTTTCTTTGTTTTTCTGTTTTGGTAATACTGGGAAAGTTCCTGGTGGTATTATTAGTAATTCTGACTGCCTGTACAGGTAGGGTTTGTGATTTCATGTTAGACCATCAGGAAGTATAAACACAGCACTGGCTATACTAAGAATTTGCAGCTATTTTCAGATCTACTTTTCCATTTCTCACAGGTCTCTGCATGGGGTGGTTATGTTTTCATCATCAACCTTATTCCCCTGCATGTGTTTGTTCTGTTGTTGATGCAGAGATACAGCAGGAGGGTCTACATTGGTAAGTTTTGTTCATTGAACTGTTATTCTCAAATGCTTAGTGATGAGAGATGAAATTAATTATACTGATGTGTTTTGTATCAAGTGGGAATTAAGTACTGGCATATCAGGTTGCATTTCATTAAATTGATGACTGATTATAGTCAGTTATTCCCTACAACATGGAATTAAGGAGTTGAAACATGCACCTCCAAAATATTGTACATGTAGCTGCTAATTACTTGTTTCTATTGAACTGAAGAAAAAAGTAATTAGCTGGGTTTATATTTGTAGAATCCTTTTAATATATTTAATATATATATTGTATATATCTGTAATAATGTTTCATACCTTTCTCTTTTCCTAGTATGTGAAACAATTGCTATTTTAAAGTTGGAAATGGTGCAAACACACAGTATTTATTGGGACATATTTGAGAGAAGGCCTAGGGAATTGTAAGCACTATCTATGTTTTATATGACCTAGTCTAAAAAGTAGTGTAACAATCTATCCACCCCACATGAACCCTGAAGATTTTATTGGCTTAATGGGCCAGCCTTCCTTCCAGCTTCAGGAATGTGTCTGTAGTGATCTTAGGAGACTGACTTTTTAATTGATTTGCCTGACATTTAAATGCTCTATAAATGGTTTCTACAGAGACTTATCAGTTAAATCAGTTGGCCATGGCATAGGTGTATGGATGAAAGAGGTAGTAATTCAGGTATTCAAAGATTTAGAAGTTTGCTAGAACATTTTTGATCTCCTAATGCAAAACCTTCACAATAAATAGTTTGATAACATAGCAGGAGTTGAAATGTAATACCACAGGGTGTTTCATATTTTAAATGCATTTTCATGACTCATATTGATACTGTTTTAGCTTTTTATTTTTAGAATAAAAAATGAGAAGTGAATTAGAGTTCTGCTAGAGAAATTACTATATTTACATAATTACTATATTGACATATATAGAATCATCAGGGTTGGAAGGGACCTTAAAGATCATCCAGATCAACCCCCCTGACCAGGGGGACCTCCCACTAGCTCAGGTTGCTCAGAGCCCCACCCAGCCTGGCCTTAAAAACTCCCAAGGATGGGGCAGCCCCCACCTCTCAGGACACCCTGTGCCAGGGTCTCACCACCCTCATGGGGAAGAAATTCTTCCTCATGTCTGATCTGAATCCACCCATCTCTAGTTTTAATCCATTCCCTCTAGTACTTGAACTATTATATAATAATTACTCCATTTACTGCAGTTGTTTTGTATTGTTGTTACCAGTATAACAACTAATGGTTTAATTCTTAACTTTGTTAATCTATTTATGCAGTTCAGAAATTGAAATCCGTCTTTTAAAAAAGCTCTAGCCCATCTTTAATTTTTAATGTTAATATTGCCTAACTTCTTCATTAACTAATTCTTCATAACTTAAGGGGAAAGTAAGTTTTATTGCTTTACTTTTTAAATTGTTTTACTGAATATTTTCATTTTCCAATTTCTGAGTCAGGCTAAAGCAAATTAAATTTACTAATTATAAAATCCTCAAGCAATGTGGTAACTAGAAACAATAAAGAATAAGTATTATTGCTTTTCCAGCTTTCAATGAACTAGCCTTTCAACAAACTTCAGTGAACTCACCTGGGATAAACAGTACTGCAGGTTGATATGAATTAAAGGGTTTGGCAGATATTTGCTTTGCAAATAGCTACAGCACTTTGAGATGTTACTGCCCTTCAGCTGTGAGGGAGATGCACTTCAGCAAGGTTGTCAGAGTGAAAATGGGATTGTTGCTCTGCTTTTTCCTTTCAATTGCTGGTTTAATTTTCCATGGGAAACCTTACACACAAGTCTGTACATCTCACATTAGTGTGTGGTCTCTAGGTTTGTTTAACAGGGTGATTTTTGTAAAATAAGTAAGAATGATCAAGTGCCTCTGAGAGGAAATTCAAGTGTGCTTCACTGCCAAACTATTCAGGTAGGGATGAGTTTACAAAAGATCATTGAAATAGAGAGTGAAGACATTTCTGGAGTTTCTGTGATGTGCAGTTGCCAGTTTGCCTGCAGAAACCTCATCATTCTCAAAAAAATACCAATGTGCAGTTAAAACTCAGCTGACAGTAGTTAGTAAAATGCCATTGATTTTATTGTTATGGAGAATTTGAGGGTTTTCATCTTGAGATTGGTTGTTTAATTTTATTTCAAAGTAGCATGAACCTAACTTTTGTAATGGATGAATGTTTAATATAGTAACATACATGTGGAGAAAATACCAAGTTTTTAAAAGTAGTGATGATTTCCTGGGATATATTTTTTTATGTGGCTCTTCATACACCAACTAAAGGTTAATGGGACACAATCTGATGTCCAGTAGTGTAGTTCAGAATCATTTAATTAGTAAAAATTTCCCAGACTGGGAATTAAGAACACCACCTTACAATTCCAGTCTATTAGCAGCACTTGTTATTTACTATTAGTAAATAATATCTTTGTTCAGACACTGGAACCCATGATGTTAATTTATATTACTGTATATGAAGTTTATCATATATTTAACAAATAAATGGGTTTTCTTTTGGAAAGGTACCAGTATAGATTTACTCATGTACACTTAAGAGACTTGGCAGTTTTCACTTCAATTTAATTTTTTTATCATTTCTCTACTGGGACAGGTTTTAATGATGGGCTGGGTAGTGGTAGGTTATTGGTTGGACTCCTGTGATCTTCAAAGGTCTTTTCCAATTGAAATGATTCTATAATTACAATCCATTAATTGAAATACATGGGCAAGTATTTGATTGTACTCTCTGGAGAAGCTTTCCAATAGGTTCTCCCCTTGTTTCTGCAGTGTACAACAACTAGAATTGTTTGTGAAATGAGTTTATCCACAGTAGGTCAGAATGTTTTTGAGCTTGAGTCAGATTTATAATCATGAGAACTGCCTGCAAAAATCAAAATTCACTTCTTGGTTTTTCAAAGACTGCAAACAGTAGAATGCAAAGGAACATGGAAAGCTTGTGATGATGTATCTTAAGTTCCTAGAAAAATAGTGTTGCTCTGTAAATTCTCATAATTTTTTTTCTTCAGTACCAGACAAGTATATGTGATAGCTCTTTGAAGAGAGTCAGGGATGGAGTGGGGGGAGGTGAATGTAGAAAGTACAAAAGTTGCAGGACTAGGCTTAAAAATGATGATTTCCAATAGTCTGACAATTGTGAAAGGCAGTGATTTATGGCAGCCATTAAACTTCCACAGGATGGCAGTGTTGCAGCACTTCCATGGCACAGCATCATCACTTACATTGTACTCAATTCTTCCAAAATTGAGCTTCCTGCAGCAAAAATATATATCAGTGATAAAAGAGGACATAGATCAGTAGCCAGGCCACTAGTGCAATACAGGTTCTTGAAAGAAAACACCAGAGAAGTGTTGGAAGTATCATCCAGCAGGTGCTTGGAAGTATCATCCCAAACACTTGTTGGACTTCAAGGTGACTTCAAATGTCATCAGGCTCTTGGCTGCTCAGAGTTGGTCTGTTTCTCCTCCCCTCTCATCTTCACCCTGGAATATTGAGGACCAAAATCCTGTCAAAATTAAGTATATGACTCTTAGTGTGTGTATAATCATTATTTCTGTTGTAACTTCAATTATGTTCTTGGCCTCTACTTTTGGGGAGGTTGTGAGTTCCTGTGGTTAATAGAGATCCATTAATGCATATGCTTAATATTAATTTTTATTTCTTTATCATTTCTTGGCATGCCTCTGCTCTTCTGTTAAAGACCAAACATACCTTTCTGTATTTTCTAAATGGGTAGTAGACTCTTAAATGTTTTCCTTGAGGTCTGGCCCTTCAACTTCTCATAGAGAAAGCTTATTTTGTCACTTGTTATTGGGGGGCTCTCCCCCCAACCCATAACCTGTGAAAACAAGATGGGATGACAAAACTATCTCCAAGATAGAACATCTTGGGTAGATGGTTTATTTCCCTAGCAGAAGAAAAAACAGTGTCATTAGGAGCAACAATATGTGGCTTTTCCCTCTAAAATTGGATGCAACAGGCAGGTTTATTCCAGTTAAAGGAGGAAAAAAAGGTATTAGGCTGGCTGAAATGCTTGGGGGTCTGTGAGTGTCACTGAAGCTGTAGGGAGGAAGGGTGGACTATGGAACTAATGCCTTTTGAAATGTGTGTATTAATCTTCTTCTCCCCTTTTCTCTTCCTCCTCTCTCCACGTTTTTTTTTCTCCCCAGCATACAGCACTTTCTACATCGTGGGGTTGATATTATCAATGCAGATACCCTTTGTGGGCTTTCAGCCAATCAGAACAAGTGAACACATGGCAGCTGCAGGTAAGAAAATCAAATGTCTGCTTCCAAACAACCTGCTTAGCCCAGGGAAACCTCAAAGCCTTGCAGCTTTGCTTGTGTTAGAGCACCTACAAACCAAGTTGTTAGAGTGACAATTTAGCAGCTGGAGGGAAGTTTTCTTTCCCATTGACACATTGTCCTTCTTTGTGTGAGCCAGTGGAGGTAAAATGCCTCCCTAACCCTGGATCAGTTCTGATTCTGACAAGCACTTATTTTACACATTGATAATCTCTACTGGTTTGCAATATAATGTTCTGAGACATTCCTTGTTGGTAAACACAGGTTTTACTGAGCAATTTGGGTTTACAGTTGATAATAGTCTTCTTTTCCAAGTGGGTTAAATAGAAATGCCTTAAATTGCCTATCAGGAGGCTAAATTTTAAAACACTGTTTTCAGACTTGTTTGATTATTTCTTTAAGCTGGTTTTGCAATAGTTGTTAACAGGCAGGTTAACAGGTTTCCTGACAGCAGTAACCTCCACAAAAAATGATAGGTTTATGTTTAATTGCATACACTGTTTGTGTGATTATAGTTTAGTCTGTTAATTCCTCAGGTATTTTATGTGTGGCCACTTACCAAAATGTATTTGAGACAGCAGTTGAAATATCATGAAAATCACCCCCCAAAAAATAATCAAAAATGGATATTTTCATTTTCTTTTCCAAAAATCTCAATAAAATGGAAAGAATTAAGATTATCAAACCCCTTTGGCATCTGAAGAATTGTACATTTATTTAGTAAATTGAGTTTGTGCCTTTCTCTAGTAGTGAATTTCAACACTGTGCACCTCAAATTTATTATTAAATTGAAGACAGGCCTGTCTACAATTCACCTACCAGTGAATTTTCACTTTTGAAGGGGCTGATCCATCTGATTACATACACTGGAAGTAATGGCAGGAGAAAAATCATGTCCAAATTCTTCTGGTTTAATGTTAAACTCTGAACAGCTTTGTGATGGTGTGTGGTGCCTACCCAGTGAATTCTGCTGTTTCCACACTAGCTTTGTGTAATTCAGCTGTCAGTATCCCATAATGACTGATTGTTTGGCTCTGCTTTCTTGGTGTTTGGTTTTGTTTAGGTGTTGGTGGGGTTTTTTGTTTGGTTGTTTTGGGTTTTGGTTGGTTGGTTGCTTTCTGTTTGGCTTTTTTTTTTGTGGTTTGTTTTTATTTGGTTATTTTATGTGGTTGGTTGGTTGGTTTTGGTTTGTTTTTTTTCCCCTTTCATGAAATCCTAATTGTTTTGTTCAGTAGCTTAATTTCCATATGTTTCTATATTAGCTTTGTGTGTTGCCTGGGGTCTGTGTTTTCAGTTTTCACCATCTGTATGTGAACCTGTATTTTTGTCATAGTGCACTCTAATTTTGGGGTAATTCTTTCCCTTACCCCAATTAATTTGGGAGCAAAGAGGCAGTGGGTGTTGGAGCTCTTGGTATACAAAGAATGTTTTGGAGAGAATTTCTATTATTGCTAGTTTCTCTCATGGCAAGAAAATATCAACCCTGCTAATTATTACAGTCTATGTGTAAGAAAGTGATTTAAAACTAGTTTTTAGATAAAATAATAAAATATACCCTTTTATATATATTTTATTTTATTAGCTTAAGGATGCCAATTGCTCCCAA